>CATIWQ010362453.1:0-15834 GCA_949673415.1 Euphorbia schlechtendalii
TTACTCCCAAGATTTACCTAGTATCTGCATTTGCATAAAAAACAACTACATACCACGTGAAATCTTTTATATGAAGTATAAAAATGACTAAAACTATAGTGTTTATATTATAAAATTATTATGATAATAAGTGTAATTATAAACTTATCACATCGCCAAAGGTGGGCGAGGCAAACCTCACCAAAAGGCTTCGGCAAACCTCACCAAAAGGCTCCGACAAACCTCGCCAAAAGGCTCTGGCAAACCTTGCCCAAAGGCTTCGGCAAGGCAAGCCTTGCAAAAAGGCTTCGGCAAGGCAAGCCTCATCAAAGTCCTTAGCAAGGTTGCCTCGCCAAGCTTTGGCGGGCATATGCCTCGCCAAAGGTCTTGGAGAGGCTGCCTAGGCAAAACGTTTGGCGAGGCAATGCCTCACCAAGCCTTGGCGAGGCATATGACTCGCCAAAGACTTTGGCGAGCTCCCTAGTGTCTTGGCGAGGGGCCTTGCCAGATTTTCTTCGGCGAGACGCCTCGTCCGAAAAACTTACCTTTTTTAGATTTTCGGGAATTTCCCTATAAATAGTCAAGTCTTTTTTGGTAATTGGTTCTCGAAATTTCAGAGAAAAATTCTCTTTCTTAGATATAAAAAAACACAGACAAATACTTTCTTTTCTTCTAACATTTTCTTGGATCCAAAACACTTTTGGATTCCAAACTTCTTCATCTTAAAATCAAATTTCTTCATCTATTTTTCTAAAAATATCCTCAGATATTCTTGGGTCTAAAACAAATTTAGAACCCAAGTCTGATTATCTTTTTGGATAAATAAACATGTATTTTCCAATTAAACTATAATTAAACCAAAATGAAAGAGGAACGCTCCCGGGATCAAATGGATACGTCGAAGTGGATTCACACCAAAAGGGTAAGCCTCTGAGTTCCTAGAACTGCGAATTCCATGCTCATCACCTGCTTCATCTCTTTCTGATTTTTATTTGTGGACCAAGGACTTATTTTATTTACTTATTATTGTAAATGTTGTAATAATTCTCTTCATCTCAATTTTTTATTTTATTTATTTAGTAAAGATATGTATTAGAATTCCCCCATGAAGGGATTAAAAAGTATTCCTGGATAATAGGCTTCACATTTTTGCCATGCGATCATTTTCACTAATAAAATTGACCAACATACGTGTAAATAAAAATTAACGAATTTTTATTTAAATTAACAACTTTAAAATCTTCGATGTTTTAATTAGGCCACAAGGGCCTCGCTAAAATCAAATCGATCATATGTGATATCCCTTGTGCTGACCCTTGTGGAAGCAGGTTAGATGCATGCCTAGGATTTATTTTCCTTCGAGTATCGCATTTTAATCATTTTACGAGAAATGTAATTAATAGGTTAGCGGGCGGTTGCATCCCCCGATTTTTGGAAGCCTTGTAATTTTTATTTTCCGCATTTACATTACGCATTTATTTACTACCTTGTGAATGGTTTATTATTCCGCTTTATGGATGGTTTATTATTTTGCAACACGTGAATCATTCATATAAAGTCAAAAAACAACCTAAGTGCGAATATGCATAACAAAGAAAATACGGTTTTCTATAGATGTAATATAATGTGATCCAATGAGAAATAAGCAACTTATCCCAAACCCAAATCTTTGTGTCTTAGTGGACAGTCCCCTGGACGTTAAGCTTCATAGGACTCTAATTCTTGGAAAGAGCTAATCTAGGTGGCGACTCCGCACTATGAGATGGCGGATACGGGTTTGAACCGATCTAAAATTTTTTTTGCCTTCTCTTTTAACCTTTTTCCTGGGTCCTTGACCCCGTGCACCTTTTTTCAAACACCCGGTTGGACCGGACCTATGAAATTGTGCGCTCTTGGCCCACAGCTCCGTGTCGCCTGCTCACAGAAGCACTAGCCCATTCTTTGGAATGAATAATGTCTTTTAACCTTCGACATAATCAAGACTTATTTGATTAATCTGCCATTTCTGAAGCCACCAACTCCTAGTAAGCTTCTCATTCTTTATTTAGCTATCAAAGAGTGTTCAGTAGGGGCAATGCTCTAAGAGCAATAAGATAAAAGCTAGTATGCAGTGTATTATTTTAGCAAGAAACTTCTTGAGTACGAAAGCCGATACATGGTGGTTGAGAAGACTTGTGTGATAATTTTTTGGCTCTCTAAGAAGCTCAGGAACTACTTCTAGTCATACAGAATCTAGGCAGTGGCTAAGATTGATCCAATGAAGTATCTATTTCAATCCTATACTCTAGCAGGTAAGCTCTCTCACTGGCTGCTTCTCCTCTCTGAGTTCGATGTTGAATATGTCACAAAGAAGGTGATCAAAGGCCGAGCAATCATCGAATTCCTCATAAATTAAGCCCTTGACTCTAACTATGTCAAGAACTTGGATTTTCTTGATGAGCAGCTAGCAACTGTTGAATCAATTAATGAAGAGTGGAAAGTGTTCTTTGATGGGGTTTTGAATCATCGAGGGGCAGGTCTTGGGGTTGTCTTGATAATGATGAGAAATGAAGTCATCTCACTCTCTAAGCACGTTTAATTTCCTAGCACCAACAATGGGGTAGAATATGAGCCGTGCCTCTTCAATAAGCAAGCTTTGAGGGGATGTAGTTTGATTGATCCAAAATGGAGATTTCTCACTAGGGGAAACTAATTTAGAACATTTATCTCTTCATCGACTGGCTGCTCAATTCAAAATTATCAGGAATAATCTCTTCAAGTGCACCAGCAACGGCTTACTTTTGCGTTATCTTTCTAAAAAGGAAGCTTCTTTAGTCATGAATCGTATCCATGGTGGAGACTGCGGCCCGCACATGAATTGCTTGGAATTAGTAAAGAAAATTCAGCTTCAAGGTTATTTTTGAACTACAATGATAGCCGATTGTATCTCTGAAATGAAGAAAAGTGCCTCAAATGGCAAATCTAGCGGGACACTAGTCATTTGCCTCTGTCAAGTCTCTACAATCTTTCAACTCCCTGGTCATTCTCGATGTGGGGGTTTGATATTATTGGTGAGATCCAACCACTTCAACTAATGGTCATTGGTACATCATTGTGGCAGTCGACTACTTCTCCAGGTGGGTAAAGGCCGAATCTTTCACCAACATAACCGCCAAGAAGATGGCCAAGTTCATCGAAATACATATCTTTTTGCGGTACGGGGTGCCTCATCACATTGTGTCCGATAAGAGAGTTTTAGTTTAAAGGGGAAGTAACCAATCTGTTTGAAAAATATGGCATCAAGCGTCATCACTCTTCTCTTGATAGACCTCAAGCCAACAGGGTAGTGGAAGTAGAAAATAAGTTAATCAATAAAATCTTATCCAAGATGGTGATTATTTTCTATGATTGGGCACGTAAGCTTCCATTTGGGGGTACTGAACCAGTTTACACACTAACAGATCAAACTCCCTTCGCAACAAGGATCATCACAAAGCATTCAATACATCACATCTTTTCAAAATGGCAAAGAACATCAATTATCTATCCCGGGGGCAAAACCGTGTCACATTTTTGAAATGAACAATTCAATCAAGGGGCAATTCTATCTCAACAAATATTTCGAACAAGCTCGAATTCTCTCACTTAACCAATTTTGTTCATGTTTTAACTCTTGATTTAAGGGGGCAAAATATTTTGCTTCTACAAATTCAATTAAGGAGTTAAAACATGCATTCACACATTATTAACTTCATAATCTCTTATACATGTAGATTTTTTCCAGTTATATTTTTGGGTATTAATATCAAATCGATTTTCTAAATAAACATTTTGGAAATCAAAGCCTTGCACACCCCTTACTAATAAAATCAGTTTTATCCTCATTTTCTCTACCAATCACCATATATCCCTTCCTCCACTAAATATTACTTCTTAAATCTTTTCTCTCAAGAAATTGCAACTCTAAGGGAACCATATCTCCCCAATAATCAAAGCTATATCCTCACAAGGGGAAATGCAATCTTGTCAAAGGAGCCTCCACAAAATTTTCAAAACAATGCTAGTTTCTTCGACTCAATTAATTTTCTCTTTGTTTTAACTATTGATTAAAGGGGCAAAGTATTTTGTTTTCAAAATGTCAATCAAGGAGTTAAAACACACTCATTGTTACTACTAACGCAAAAAAAAACTCTATTGCATTTTTAGGTTTCCAAACCAAACTCATCATTTCCAAGAGATCTCAAAAATTGGGAAAGCTCCATGTTGGCGTTTCAAAGAGCTCGGGAAAATTCCATGTTCAAAAGTCAACTTCAACACTCACTATCTCTAGGTGATCCCGAAAATCGGGAGAGCTCCATGTTGAGGGTGTCCAAAGAGTGTGGGAAAATTCCATATTCTGAGGTGAACTTCAGCACTCATCATTTCTAGGAGATCCTGAAAGTCTGGAGAGCTCCATGTTGGGGTTCCAAAGAGCGCGAGAAAATTCCCTGTTTTGAAGTCATCTTCAGCACTCATCATTTCTAGGAGATCTCAAAAATTGGGAGAGCTCCATATTGAGGGTGTCCAAAGAGCACGGGAAACTTCCATGTTCAAAAGTCAACTTCAGCACTCATTATCTCTAGGTGATCCCGGAAATCGGGAGAGCTCCATGTTGAGGGTGTCCAAAGAGAGCGGGAAAATTCCATGTTCAAAGGTCAACTTCAACACTCATTATCTCCATGTGATCCCAAAAATTGGGAGAGCAACATGTTGGGGTTTCAAAGAGCGTGAGAAATTATCATGTTCAAAGGTTAACTTTAGCATCTTTTATTTCTAGGTGAATTCTGTATGATTGGAAAGCACCATGTTGGAGATGTCCAAGGAGCACGGCGGTCTTCCATGATCTAGTGTCTACTTCAGTATCTTTTATTTCTAGGTGGATTCTGTAAGATCAGAAAACACCATGTTGGGAATGTCTAAGGAGTACGGTGGTCTTCCATGTTCCAGCGTCAACTTTAGCACCTTTTATTTTCAAGTGAATTTCGTAAGTTAAGAAAACACAATGTTGGGGATGTCCAAGGAGCACGACGGTCTTCCATGGTCCAACGTCAACTTCAGCACTTCTCATTTCTAGGTGAATTTTGTAAGATCAGAAAAACACCATGTTGGGGTTCCAAGGAGCATGGCGATCTTCCATGTCCCTTGGTTAACTTACAAAGTCATACCGGCCTAGGTATGATTTCTATCCCTTGCTCTTTTCGTGTAGCCATTCTGATATATGTCAGTAGTAACCACATGAGGAGTAGCTTGTGAGCACGAGATTCTTAGTCCCTCTCACGAAGCCATGATGAGAAATATTTTTCACTCGCCTCTTTTGTTTTAGTGATCCGCTTGAAGTTACGAGACGTTTGGAGGAGATCCTAGGGTCTTTTGAATGCCGAAACTAACCTAAAAAACCCATAAAAGTCCAAAAAATAATTGAAAAATTTTAAAAGTTTTTCTGTCATCCCGGTCTAATTGGCCTGAAATTTCAGACCGGTCCAGTCCTGTACCGGCCCTGTTTGGGGCCGGTCTCAACCTGTTAGGGCGGACCGAGACCGTCCAAAATCGACCCCTTTTGGGGAATGGTATTGGTCCAAAATGGATCGGTACCGGTCCTTCCAATTGGGCTAGTGCTGAATGTTTGGACCGATCTCGACTTTCTTGTTGCACACCCCAAAAAAAGTTGTCCTTTTTACCCTTAACTTTAATTTTTTTGTTTGAAAAATACCTCTCTTTGTTCAAATAATTACAACTTTTACATACCCCTATAAAATCCAAAAAATTAGAATTTTGATGGGACTTTTTACTTTTTTTGGGAGTTACTTCTTTGGGAAATTTTTCTTGAGTGAGAAAATTCTAGAGAGAGAAATTTGAGACTTTTTGGAAAAAAGTTAGAAAACTTTCACACTTTCATTTTCCGACGCTTTTTCTCCAAAACTCCCTCCTCCTTTTGGGTTCGAGTTAGAAACTAAAAATCTAACTCTTGGGTTTCCTATTCCCTTCACTAAAAATCTCATTTTCTGCATTTTTTTACCTAATCGACTATAAAAAGACTTCGGGATCTCATTCTTCGACATTTCCAGCTCAAAAACTTGCAAGCTCACGCGGGAGAGGTAAGATTCTGAGCTTTCGGAGACACTTTGGCGAGATTTTGTGTTTTATTTTTGGTCATTTTTGTAGTTTCGGCCTAGTCTATTTATTTTTCTACTCTTTATTACTATTTTAGGTCCTGCAAAATGGGAAATCCATTTTTCCCCGATAACCGACCACATTTATGCCATGATTAAATCTTAAATAATAAAATTGGTAAATTGAGTCTAAAATATATTATTAAATCTTAAATGATAAAACTGGTAAATTGAGTATAAAATCAATTATTTTTTCGATAAAAGCACGTAGGGAACCTGAATTCCCCATTTTTAAATCCATTAGCACATGATTCACCTTAATATAACTTATTAGCATGACTATCTGAGTCTTGATTGGTTAACTAACTATGCCATGATGTTGTGATATATATATATCTCAAGCTAACCTTTGTGGGTGTAAGTAGTCTAGATTAGATGTATGCTAAGGTTTTATTTTTCCTTCGAGGTATCGCAATTGTAAATAAAATGTATTTGTAGATCATTTGTATTTAGGACCATTTGTATTTTACCCCCGGTTTGTATTATTATTTACCCTACCCCTTTAGGATAGAAGGCTCGTATTTGCTTTATTTATCACTTTCTTTAATTTTTACCACTTTATTTATCACTTTCCGTGTATGTATGTCTAATTGCAATATAAACAGAAAATGATTAGAAAATAAATCAAAATTTCTTAAAGGTGGTTGTTCACTCGTAATTAAAAACTCAAATAACGATGATGTAGGTAACTCATCCGGACCCAAATCTCTTTACTACGATGCGGTTTAGGCTTAACGGATCTAGGTAGTACTGAATTTCCCGGAAGAGCTGATCCGGGTGGCAACCTTGTAACAACGTAGGCAAGTGGTTTAGGCCTCGAGTTTTTTGAAACTTTTCTTTCTCATTTCGTGTTTTCATAAAACTCCCACGCCCATCTTATAGGGCCGGCGATCGCGCGGGTTTGAAAAACATCGTCCGCTCACAATGTCTCTTCATCCTTGTTATTCCTCCACCAACAACTTTCTTGTTGCATAAGTTACATCCATATGACTTTTTACCATCTGTATGTGATACCTTGGTCACATATTTCCAAGCAGCATCAGTTTTTAGTCTACATGAACATTCAGAAGGAGCAAGAACAGATGCTTCTACTCCACTATCATCATCAGCAGCTATTGGTTTTGACATGGTTCTTATAAATATAAAGAAGATTTTATTTCTATAATAGATCCAAGTACAAAAAAGTAATATTCAACAATACATGATATGTCCAAGTAAAAGGTATAAATGGGAGTGTATTTCTTATTTTATATATCAACTGTACTATTTTCACTCCATCTTGGTAAGTGAAAAAACAAGTAATATCTCTAAAGGTTTTTAACACATGGCTGCACTAATCAAGATATACTATAACCTATTCTCATTAAATATACACAACCCGTCCATTGATTTTTTAAGTAGATTATGGGGCCATGTACATTTTATTATTAAAGAAAATATTTGGCTTTATCTTAAATAATCTTATTAAAATAGACAAAAGGAATTTCATGATAGGTTTTAGTTGGATTGTAGTGCTTTTCAAATAATAAAATAAACTCAATTTGAAAGGAAACCATTATGAAATTGGGATGAAGAAGAAAATCAAATCAAAATAAATACTCAACCTTTGTTTTAAATGGATTCCATCTCTATTTCTCTTCCTTTTCTTTTCCATCTCTTCCAAAATAATCATCTCTTCTTTCATCTATTCCTATTCTATGATTATTTGATCTTCCCTTACTAAAGAAAAATAAAAGCATAGAGCTTAATTGCAAAAAGGAAACACATAAAGAGAAGAGACGAAATAAATTGCAGCCAAAAAGCAGTCAAAGTTTCGTCCATTTGAAGAGTTGAGTATTCAATTTGTTTTGATTTGCTTCTTCAACAACATAAACTTTTTAAAATTACAATATTACAAAATAATACAATTTGTTGCATTCTTTGAAAATTTATAGCAAATAACACCCTTGTGTTTGATTTAATTCAACACAAGATGAGTTTTGATTATCCCTAAATCCTAAAACCCAATTCCATTAAAACAAACTCAGTCAAAGAAAAGGAAAAAGAGTAAAAAAAAGAAAATAAACTTACCGATGATAGATATAGCTAGTTGAATACTGGACTTACGTGAAGAGATGCAAAGAAGGAAACCTAGAACTTTACTAGAGAAACACGAGAGAGACATTCCCCTTTTCTTTGATTTATGGGTTAGAAATTTGATTTTTTTTATCTCCTTTTCTTTGTTATTTATCCTTTACTGTTAATTTGCTAATTAAAAAAAAAAATCTTTGATTTCATTATTTGATCAAACAGATAGCCACACGCACAGTGCAAGTCAAATTCTCACCGTCATGATTGCCATGTAAGGGTGTTATGTTACTCGGTTTTGCCAAGTTGAGGGTTCAAAGTTTCACATATGAAAGGTTGGGGTGGCACATGACTTTTTCTGCCAACTTAAGGGTGCAAACTATGGCATTTAAACAATTGCTTTTGCTGATATAACTGAATTTGATTTACCTATTACAAATGCACGAATATGAAAAATACATTTAAAATTTCATTGCAAAACTACCAAATGAAATAGAAGAAAAAGAAAAAGAAAATCCTTTCATTTTAGAATTGAAAAATTCATTGGTAGAACTTTCACATATTGGTTTTGAAAAAAATATTTCTAAACATTGATACAATTAGATACAAGTTTGTTCTTTAAAACTAACATGTGTAAAAAAATGCATAAGAATTGACTCCACTATACTCTAAAAAGAATTATGGGCCGTGTAAGATTATGAGAAGTTCTTATTATGAAGTAACGTAAAAATTGAAGGATTTTTTTTGCCTCAAAATCTTATCTGAAGGTTGAGAGAAACATGTTTTGTTTATTTCATGGCTACTCCAGTTCAATGAGTATTGAGGAAGCTCATCCATAATCTGGTACTAAGAGTGTTGAAATATATATTTTACAGGACCATGTACATTAAAGTTGTAGGAACAATTCCTCACTTTAGTATGGAGCAATTCCTTATAATTTCTAGATTGAAGAAACCAGGAGATGAACCTCCAAAATTCCATGAATAAGAGAAAATAGAAGAATTTATAAACAAGTACTTCAGCAACAAGAAGAAGAAATACAAGCAAAGGAAGAAGAAGTATATTGAGAATGTGTTGGAGAAAACATTTCTTGGGAGGATGATTGGTTGAAAATGATCCTAGTTTACTTCATTTCTTATTACATCATGGGGGTACATATTCATACTGCAATCCTAGAAATATATTTTTTTTGTATGCTGAATGAAAATTATAAAGATATTGCTTGGACAAAATAATCATATGAGGCATTACTAGAAGATCATAGAAAGAATGGGAAAGAAGAAAAAATTATAAGTTCATACATAGTTGAAGGCTGCCATATAATGTTCCAAATTTGGTTTTATGAAATGTGTGGGGGTGTAATGAAGTGATATGTGAAAGTATTCGATAACTAGAAAGATTCTACCTTCCACGGCTTTTCAAATGGAGGACATACTTCTTAATATAACAAAACCTTTCTTACAGAAAAATATCTTCAACAAACAACCAAATTTTGCAAGTCTACTTTATTTTTGCTATGTTATTCATTTAATTCCTTAAAAAGTTTTTTTGGTTGAATTTTCATGTTACTTTTTGGACGTCTGTTATACTTGGTTTAATATTTCCCTTTTCAAATTAATTTTCTTAATTATTTCTTAAATAGGTATTATACCATTGTTATATTGTGTATAATAGGTTTTATACCTTGTAAAAGAAACGGTATAAAAATAATTATACCATGTATAATGGTTGATAATTGTATTTTTCCAACCTTTCTTTGCACCTATGCTGTACTTGGTTTTATATTTCCTTTAACAAATTAGTTTTCTTAATTATTAATATAATAGGTGTTATACCATTGCTATACCTTGTATAATAGGTGTTATACCTTGCAAAATCTACTATTTGAATTCAATTATACCATGTGTGAGTGGATGATGTTTTGACTGGCCTACCAAGCAGGTCGTATCAATTAATTGTTCGAGACATATCACTACTTTTCGGGACATATTTCACTGGTCAGGACATATTGCTACTTTTTGAGTCGTGCCAAGGATTTCTTCCCATTAAAATCATTCCAAATAAGGGCCAAGCTACTTCTGGAATAATTTAAAAGATTTAGGAACCTAAATTCCAAAATAAATACAAAGAGTCACCACTTGGATTAGCTCTTCCAAGAAGATTCTGTTATAGCACATTTCCAAGGACAATTCTATACCTTAAATTTGAGATTCGGGTTTGTACGAAGTTACCTACTTTATTGTTTAAGTTAATTTCTTGTTACAAACCAATGTTATACTAATATTTTGTATTTAACATATTCATATTGCTCATGGCTCATTGAGAAAAATGAAGATGAGAAGAATAATGTTATTTTAAGTCTAAGTTTAGCCAAGCTAACACAACATCATGACATAAAACAAGTGTCTACACTCAACTACTCATCCAAGAATTCATACAAGGTACTTACAATGGGTAAGAACAGAAATTGGTTCAAGTAAAGTTATAAAACAGAGTTTAGACGAGAAAAAAGGAACTAAATAAGACATTCTGCCATCAATGACAATAGCTGAGATGTGATCACGGTATGTGATCAACGATCACCATACCGAAATTGATCCCGGTCTACCAGGTTCTCAGACAAAATGTCCCCAAACAACTTTTTACATGTAATTTGTCAGTTTTTAGTTCTTTTCACTCAATTTTTATCGAAGTTTACATTTTTAATCAATTTTTAAGCCTCAACAAACATGTGTAAACATAAATAAAGAGGTTGGAAGTTCGAAGATTTACCCAGAAGTGACACGCAACCCTTTAAGCATTAAAGTATGGTTCTAACACTTCTCGATTTAACAAATCAAAAATACCAAAAGAATTGAAATAATAAAGTACAAAGTATCGGATTAGATTTGTACCTTTTTGTTTAGATGCCATCGTTATGATAGATCCAATGTTAAAAGTCTGGAATTTGCATTCGAGGAAAGTAACAGGTTTGTGTTTGGGATTTGGGTGAAAGCAGAATAAGGATCCATGATGAACAATTAAATAAATCAATTGATTCCTTTATTCGTTTAAAACTTCTCATAACTTCGGGACGATATTTGATTTTGCTTTTAGAACTTTATGAATTTTTAGAACCAAATTTTGTTAGTCCCCTAAATATGGACAATAGTTCAAGAGGGTGGGGGTGAATTGAATTATAGAAGA
This sequence comes from Euphorbia schlechtendalii, assembly GCA_949673415.1. Classification (NCBI taxonomy): domain Eukaryota; kingdom Viridiplantae; phylum Streptophyta; class Magnoliopsida; order Malpighiales; family Euphorbiaceae; genus Euphorbia; species Euphorbia schlechtendalii. The sequence goes on from CATIWQ010362453.1 coordinate 11,421, forward strand.
TTAAAGATTTTCTGCTGAAACTCAGTATCAATATTAATATCAGATACAATATCAATAACCCAATGCATAGAGAATAGAACAATACCAGATATATGTCAATACACACTAACAGAATCACTGAAAGACTATAACAAATCTGACTATCAGTATTCAACACATACTAATATAGTCATATGAACATCAAAAATCAATATCAGATAATCATAGAAGAGAGAAAGCTGTATTGAATGAAATTTCCCAAATCAATATCAAAATAGTACCATAATCAATATCAAAGGAACAATCAATAGAGATATAAATAATAGAGAATAAGTAAAAGATTTAGAGTTAAAAAGCAAACACAACAATATATTCCAGTTCAGCAGCTCGTGCCTAATCCAGTCCCTGATTCCATCTCAAGCTTTAATCTAATATAGAATTCTTTCCAGCAGGTAAAATCAAACCTATTTATAACTTAGTCTATGCCTAACTTGAAAGTACCCTTCTTACAAGTTTGAAAACAATAACAAAGTTCCCCACTACCTATAACCCAAGTAGTGCTTTCTCAATCACAAGATTGAATAAGTGTGAAGAAATAACACTTGATCACTTAAGATTTTGCTCTTTCTTCTAAAGATAATCTAACGATGATTACAATGAAGTACTTCTTAAAGTTTCTAAATATCTCTTAGAAGTATGAAAAGATAAAGCTCACTTTCTTCAATAGTAAACGAGATTATCAATTAAGCTCTTATTATCTTGTGTTGTATCTTCATAACTGATCTTGGCTTGCTTTTATAAGCTGCTTAAAGTAGCTAGCTGTTATGTAGCTGTTAGACACATCTTGTGACTGTTGTAAGGTATAACTTGAAACTTCATGGTCTTCTAGCCAATAATTGGTTCATTTGGAGATCTTGGAATGGTGTTTAATCCTTGATAGCCATTTGATATTTCATTAAGAATTTTAGGCTTTATTTGGTAAGTCTTCAAAGGTTGATTATCACCATTTGTTGAAAGAAACTTGATTTGGCAGGAGAACAACAGTTGTTGAAGTCTTTGCTAAATCCAGTACTAGACAGACTGGCTTTACTTGTTAAGTAGCTTTTTTTCTATTTAAGATAATCTGTCAAAGTCAGCAACGTTGAGCTTTGTGCTAGCTCCCTTTTCAACTTTCAATTACGTTATCCAAGGACTGAAACTTTTAGTCAAAACATAGAAAAATGCACATATACATATAAAAAGAATTATGCTTTTTGTATCCCAATTTTAAGTTAACCCAAAATAGATTAAGTAGATATTTTATCTCATGATTTGAACTAAATATTCAAATGATTAAATATAAATATGGGATATTTATTACATGTTACTGAAGCAATTAATTGTGAATTATGTAAATGAAAAACAACTTCAATTAAATATGTAGTGCACAAAAATAACTTGGTATAAAACATTTATAGTACAACTTTGATTATGTGTCTATATCCGTTAAGCTAACTGATTTGTCATCCTTAAAACACTTAGGATAATTTTATCCTAAAAATGAGATTTTAACAATCTCTCCCATTTTGATGGTGACAAAACAATTACGAAGGATTCAGAACTCCCCCTTAATCAAAGCACAGAGATAGTTATTTAAGCACATAAACATTTTGACTTAAAAGAATAGAGAAGAAGCATGGAATAGAAAAGAATAAAGACAATTAAATCATGGAATCAATAAAGGGATAAGTACTAATTGGTAGATAGTTCAATAGCAAACTCACTATTGAAGGCAGTAGTATAACAAAATAAAACAAACAAGTAGTTTAACCTACTAAATTAATACTAACTAAAAAATAGGAAATCCTACAGTAGCTAAGGATAATGCATCGAGCAAATAATAAACAAACTTAAAGTAAAACATAGTCAAGGTAGAGACAGCTCATCAATATCTAGAAAAAATTCATGGTCATGATGCATCAGTAGGGTTGTTGTCATTGTTCTTATCCCCCATTTTGTTAGCATCAATAGGGTCAAGAACACAAGAAGTAGGGCTAGGAGTGATAGAGGTTAAAGGAGGAATATTCATGGCAGGGCACAAACGAGCAATACACTGGTTAAGATCAGCTTCAAGACTAATAATAGAGGAGCGATTATGAATAAACTCCCCTAGAAGAGAAGTATATTCTTGAAGATTTTCCTAAGATAATTCTCCCTTTCGAGTCAACTCAGACATTAAGATCCTCAATATAGTAGAGTTCCAGCCATAAGGCTTGGCAATATGAGAGGTCAGCTTACTCATGAATTGTAGAAGAGCAGCACTCGCATCCTTTTGAGTCTTGAGAGAAGCCTCAACTTTAGCTTCTCTATTTTCAATCCTAGCATTATTGCGTAGAATAGTGGGCTTCAAATGAATTAGAAAAGTCTTTACACTTTCCAATTTTGATTTAATTGGCAACATATGCTCTCCAATAAGTATAACTTTCTTTCCAATAGCTTCTAATTATTTGGATTTCTCAATCACAATTTCACAAGCTTCAACTTTGTGCTTCCAATTTTGGGATAAGTTAGTAGCCATGTGTGAATAGCTATGGCTAATTCATTTAGCGAGGGTAGAAATTTCATGGAGGTTTGAATATCATTTTACTGAGCTTGCACATTTAACTAAACTTTAGCAATACGGTCCACAAACGTACTAATATTACGAGTCACCAAGAGGCTCGCTATCTAATGCAAAGTGGCTTTGATGATGTTCATTTCAGAGAGTAGAACAAATTTTTCTTGAATGTGGGACATGGGGTTTGAGGTTATTTCTCAGATAAGATTTGTAAGATGTTCACATTAAGCAACAGCGAGGGAACGGATAGGGTTTTTTAGCTTCTTTTCTTGATAGAAGCCTTCATCTTTTCCAACTTTTCAAAATCACAGCTGGAGCTTGCTAGATTATAGTAGTACCTTTAGAGAGTTGTTCAGCCAACATGGAAGTAGTCTTGACAGTAGTAGGGTTTTCAACATCATCATCAATATGATCATCAATAGGATCATCAATAGGTATTTCAGCAGTGAGGTTAATATCACTGTCAACAGAGCCGCATCCAATAGTAGATCCAATGAACAAATTCTTTCTAGGATGAAAAGGCATTTTGCTTAGCTTAAGAGAAACAGACAGAGGGACATCCTCATCATCTCACTTTTTATTTCAAGATCACTAAGGATGGATGCTAGAATTTTTCCTTTATCCTTTGGTAGATCAAAATAGGGTTTCTTGACAGAGAATTTGTTAGCACGAGTTCGAGGAGCAACTTGGGTAGGATTTGAAAGGGGTTCAATGACAACGGTCTTAGAAGGTGTAATCGTAGCAGTTGTTGCATTGGTTAGGGCAAGGGTTGTATCAAGAGTAGGTTTAGAAGAGATTCTTTTGAGTCTAGAGAAGGTTGACTCATCAATGATGGAGCCTTTGAGTCTAGGAGATTTAATAGGTACTTTAGTATCTTTCTCTTTGCAAATAAAGGTGATAAGGTTTCTATACATGAGATGGGAATGATTCTTTCTTCCTCTTCAAGTCTAGTGGTGTACAGCTCCTTAATCCCTTTTGGCTTTTTGGTAGATAGGTTGGAGAAGGGATTGACAAATCTCCTTCTATTTGCCTCATATAAGCTCTAAGATAAAAAACAACTAACAGCTCACTTAAAAAGCTCTTATCAATCACAATCTCTTTTCCAAGTACATTGGTTCTAAGAAGTCATCTTCCACCTTGTCAACAAGCTCCAATTTCTCATAAAACTCAATGACAATCAAGGGTTTGGTATTGTTGATGTACTTCCAATCGAAGAAGCGAGACTTATGAACAGTCATGCTTCTAGCATCAGGGAAAAGAAAAGAAGATTTGGCTTTGGAGATAGGTGGTTTTGGAGTGGGTGAATCAACTGGATCATAGTTCTTTCTAGTCTTTCGCTTTGCCATGAAAATGGAGAAGTAATGAAAGAGAGATATGAAATAAGAAGAAGTAATAAGCTTTTTCAAAAGGGAATGGGTTTTGACGTGATGGAGATGGAGTGAAATAGTTTTTGTTTCGGTCGGAGATGGAGATGGAGATGGAGATGGAGTGAGATGGAGAAGATCATGTGATGAGAGAGAAAAGGTGGGAGTTGAATGACATGATAAGTGAGTAGGGGTGAGCATTGGTCGGTTTGGTCTAAGAATCGAACCGAACCAAATAAACCAAGAACCAAATAAATAAAATTTTAGGAACCAAATACCGAACCGAATAGAATTCGATTCGGTCCGGACCGAACTTAAATATTTCGGTTCGGTCCGGTTCGGTTTAGTAAAAAACCAAATTATAAGATAAAATAATCCATTCAAAAAAAAAATTCTAAAACATGAACTAATTAAACTAGTAATATAAATTCAATCAATAAACAATCTATATTTCTATAGACCGAAACAAATGGTT
>CATIWQ010362484.1:0-49840 GCA_949673415.1 Euphorbia schlechtendalii
AAAGTGTACGACATGAAGCATTCTTCAATAAAAATTTTATTGTTCTTCACAATCTTCTATCTCAATTTACAAACCGAATATAGGCCGAAAGGAGTGTTCTGCATAAAGTCGAGACCGAAGGCGAGTAGATGCAGGAATTGCGGGAATTGACGACTCCCATTAAAGAGTGGATACAGTTTGATCAACTTTAGCTTTCACTTGCAAACCTTTACAACTTTACATGTTTCTTCATCTTATACTTTCTCTATCGAAGTTTATGATATGTCTATGTGTCATAACGAGTAATTTATCTTGTTTTCGTTTACATCAATTAAGTTGCATTCTTTCACGTTGATTTTAAGAGTAGTTTCGGGGTTAACGTGTTTTGATAAGTGATCACTGGATCTATGATTTAACTCCATTTAGTAAGCCAACATTTTTGGAATGGTAACTTGCTAAATGTGGTAATGTGAGAGCGACCCGTACTAAGCATAGCATTAATGTTATTCAGATTTTTGTGAATTGATGCAAGTCATTTACCCTAGATAAGAAAAGTCATTTCATGTGTAACTTTATGTGCCGTATAATTGAATCTTAGAGAGTGTAGAACCGTATTGTTGAAAGTCATATATGTGCATTGTCTTTTCTTTGAGTCTTTGCATTCTCATCTTTCCAAACTAGTTTTTAGGAAAGGCATATCTACTCTACTCTTCTTATTTGCATATCTTTTCAACTTTCACCAAATCTATCTTCAAAATTATTTTAAAAAACTTTCGCATCGTTTTCTTTTCGATTCCTGAACTAGTCCTTCCCTGTGGGATCGATATCTTTTAAAACTACATCGCAATTGTATACTTGCAGTTATCATCATTTTTCTATTTGATAAGGGGTATTGACAACACCTATATTTCATGTGAACATGTTTTTGGCACCGTTGATATTTAGTCAAACTCTTTGCTTAAAAATTATTAAACTTATCAGTAGAAAAGTGGCGAACACATCTCGCATGCCTCTCTCAACTGCATTGCTTGAAAGAATTGAGTCATTAACGTGAAATATATTAAGGGATTAATCTTGTGTCTAAACATTTGAAATCAGTGTCTCTAAACATCTACAAATTAGTTTTAAACGAATAGATTTCAAAGCTGTGAAGAGAAGAGATTTTGGGAGAAAAATCAAACGAGAACTCTGCAATGGCTACTTCCAAATTTCTATAACTATAAATTGTTCCTTGAGCAGACATTTACAACTTGGTGAATCACCTTGAATTTCAAAATAGATGAATCACTGCTAAAATAATCATAGCCATCAAAATTGAGAATCAAGCAAATACAAAGAAAGCAACCATTTCTAATCTCTTTTGTAAGAGAGAAATAATTAGCTCTTATGCTGTAGCTAAGCTGATTATTTTTAAAGGAACCAGTGATCTATAAGTTGAGGACCTATGTGCGAAATTTGTTTGAAATAAAATTTGTGTGAGTTAGCTTAAGAAGGGTACTGAAACTAAGTTGAGAGGTAGATAGTTTGGAAGGTACTTGCTGTAATATCTCCTACCCGCTATCAAAAGATTTCTCTGCCTAGTTAAAGGAAAGAAAGTCTCGTGGATTAAAGCTCGAAAAAGGAATCCCAGGATTGGAGGTAGGCTAGGGGTTGAACTATGATAAATTGAGGTGTAATCTTCCTTAAACTCTATCTTTTATCTTTGACAATTTTTGCGTTCATACATCATCTTTCCCTCTGTTTTATTTACTTAAAAACCAACTTGAGCTGAGTGAGATTTTACTCAGCACAGTTCGCAAGCTGAGTGGTTTATGTATTAGCCTAAACTGCCATCAGCACACATTTAAATAACTTTGAAAATTATTTTTAAATCATAAAATGTTCAAGTTAAATCAAGCATCCATCCTCCTCTGAACGATTATTTAAAATAAAGTGGAACAATAAGTGGTATAAGAGTAGTTATCAACTTAAGAATTCACAACTCTTGAGTATAAAGATTCGATGGCTTATTATAATCCTTCCTAAATATTTTATCATGGGCTGATGATACTCCTTAAAGAAGGAATGTCAGTTACCAGGCCTCCATTATTTGATGACCAACATTACTCATTTTGGAAAAACAAAATTAAAAATTTTATATAATCACAAACTATGCAAGCATGGTTAGCCATTGAATTAGGACACCAAATTCCTACTATCATGATGAATGGGGAATGTGATCCTGTCAATCACTAGGGCTTACCTTGTGTTAAGAGGCCGCGGGTAAGCCCACGAGTCCAAGTGACCCTCGCGGCTAACCCTCTTGTGGTATGGGAATATTCCCATCCCACATTGAGTTTTAAGGAGAGTCTAACACTCCCCATTTTCCCCATATATAAGCCTCCATTCTCTTTATTTTAAACACATTTCTTCTCAGCTTTTCTCTCTAAGTTTGACATCTCTTTCTTTGTTTGTTGTGCGAGATCCTTCATGAGTTTCTCCAAACAACGAAGAACTTCTTTACAATGCTCTTTCTATTCAAAGAGAGTCTTCTCATTTCATATTTTCTAGATGGATTTCGAGTGGTCTAGCAGCTACTGTCTACTAACGTGTTCTACCTCTACGAGGTTTTGGTCAGTGAAGATTCTTGTGGAACAATCATAGAGGCTGTCCTAGTTTAGAGGCTCGTGCTAATGAAGTTCTGCTTATTTACTCTACGGGAACACTACAACCAAAAGAGGAAAAGAAGCACTCATTAACTAGTAATGTTATAAACTTAGATACTAGGTTTCTTTTATAAGTTTTATGAACCTATTAGCATCTATAGAATGTTTTAACTTAGATTTAATCAATCATGGTATGGTTAGGAGATCTTTAGGTTAATTTTAAGTTTTGAAATTCCGCCTTGCTATGTTGCATGTTTAATAGCTATCTTAGTTAACAAACAATGGTATCAATGCATGTCTTATTCTATGCATGATTGATTATAATATAGTCAAATGATATTTTCTATGAATTGATTAAAGTATGCTATGGATGACTTCGGTTTTAATTCTTGTTATAGAAAATGATGTAATAACTGGATTAAGGAACTGGATTAAGGTTTTGCTCAAACTTAGTCTAGGTGACTATCATATAAATTAGCAATGTTATACCACAATGTAAATGTTTTAATTGAGGGTCGTCATGTACTTCACTCAATTAAAGAGTGATATATTTAAATCATAGTTATTTGTGGTATAATGTATTGAAGTGCCCGTAGTTATTTTGGTAAGGATTGGAGTTGGATTTTCTTTCACTTTAAGGGGGCCTCTCCTACCTGTAAATCTCCATCGGTATTAGATTCAAAAGTACCCAAGGGACTTTTATGACTTAGTCGATTTCTAGTATGGGAATTAGATTACGCATATTAAAACTTATAGACATAAGTGCAATAACTTAAACATGAACCTTATTTATTTTGCATGCTATGTGGAGTCTTGGCATAATGGAATGATTATGATATACTAGTCCCGAGCATGTTCCATTAGAGTTCATAATTCCAAATAACCCTGAATCATTATTTTCATAATTATATCCATTGTATAAGATCTAGACTAGGGTGAGACCAGCGATACTAATAAAATCCCACAACAATATTAAGGTGGTATATAGCCTTCCCATCCTAAGTCATGATAGGAACCTTATTAACGAATGTAAATGCATGTACAACATGCCTTCCCTTAACATGTGTTTGGTCATAAGACTAGATGGGGTTATTGCCTTAACTGAAATGGGTTAGTTGTCCATATCACTAGAGCTAATGCCAGATTGGAGACATATTTGAGGAGTCATACAATTAGGTACGTACGTCTTGAGAAAGAGAACTCAAATGGATTAGCGATTGCATGAGATGCAAATGGATGGGTTCCAACCATGTTTATCTTGTTATAGCTTGACCTTCAATAGCGGGGGTCATGATAAGTGGCTATGGATGCTCCAGATAAAGGAAAATTGGTTGAACTAAATTTCTTGAATTTAAATAGAAGGGGCTTTGAATGTTGAGAAAATATTAGGAATTATGTGTTTAATTAAACACATAATTAAATGCATGTACATATGCTAATGTCTAAACAAATTCTATCTTATATCTAGGTTGAACAATGAATCCGAACATAAAACTTCGCTCAATTCTTGACAACAAACTAGATGGTTAAGACTTTACTAATTGATTCAGGTTGGTGAGGATAGTCCTCAGATCCAAAAAGATAGCTTTTGTTTTAGATGATCCCCTCCTTGAAAATGATGCCAATGAACATGAGGCAAGGGAGAGGCATAAAAAAGATCATGAAATAGTGACATGTATAATGCTGAAAACCATGAATTCTTAGCTTTAGAAACAACATGAGAGTATAGACCTCGAATACCATGATTCTCCAACTTCGTGATCTCTTTTCAGAGCAAGCCAAGTCCAAGAGATTTGATACATCAAAACTCTTATTTAGAATAAAGATGCAGGTTAGAACATCTCAATCAAAACATGCTCTTAAACTATTGGGCTGTATAGAGAAGCTGACTCGACTGGATTTTGTGATGGATCACAAATTATGTGTGGATCTAATTCTTGCCTCATTAACTAATATTTATTCACAATTTGTGACTAATTATCATGTGAACAAGATCAATGCCACAGTGCCAAAGGTGGTCAACATGTTGAATATGGTAGAGCCTAAGATTTGAAACAATCCACAGGCTTTACTTTTGGTTGAGAAAACCAAGCCTTCCAAGGGTCGGTTCTGTTTTGGAAAGCGTCTAAGTGCTAAGAAGAAAATTAGTAAGAAGAACAAAAGTAAGAATGGAACTGCAAATGTCTACTTCTGATGTGGCAAGGCCGGCCACTAGAAGAAGGATTGCAAGGTTCAGATTTCTAAACAAGTGAAGAAAAAGCTATGTGAGGCATCTACTTCAGGTATGTTCATGATAGAGAGTTTCTCTACAGTTTCCTATGAGTCTACTTGGGTATTAGATACTGGTTGTGGTACTCATATCTATACTTCTATGCAGGGATTGCGGAAGAGTAGGAGGCTTTCAAAGAGGGAAATGGACCTAAGAGTTGGAAATGGAGCACTGGTTGCTGCAACAACTATAGGGACATATAGCCTTTGTTTTCCTAGTTGCCTAGTTTTAATTTTGAACAATTACTATTATATTCCTACTGTCACTAAAAATATTATTTTGGCAACAGCGGAATTTGAAATTTTATTTTTGAATAATAAATGTCAAATTCGACGCAATAATGTTCTTTATGCTTGTGGAATATCTGTTGATGGCATTTATGTTCAAGATACTAAAATTGAAATTTTGAATATTAGCATTGTTAAGAAATCAAGATTGGATAATGAGAAATCCTTATACTTATGGCATTGTCTTCTATCCATATAAATGAGACTCGCTTAACCAAGTTTCAAAAATGTGGAGACTTGGGCCCAATGGAATGGGAATCATATGGTGCGTGCGAACCTTGTTTAAAGGGGAAGATGACTAAGAAAACTTTCAAAGGAAAGGGTCAGCGTGCCACTAGTAATTTGGAAATACATTCCAATGTATGTGGTCCAATGAGTGTTAAAAAACATGAGGGTTTTGTCTACTTCATAACCTTTATCGATGATTACTCGCGATATGGTTATTTATACCTTATGAGGAAAAAGTCTAAGAGTTTTGAGAAATTTAAAGAGGTCAAAATCGAAGTAGAGAAACATCTTGGGAAAAGTATCAAGACCCTTTGATCTGATTGAGGTGGTGAATACTTAAGCCAAGAGTTTTGGGATTAGCTAAGGGATAATGGTACTTTATCCCTCTGGACACCTACTTATACACCCCAACACAATGGAGTGTCAAAAAGGAGAATCAAACCCTATTTGATATTGTTCAGTCCATGATGAGCCAAGCAAAACTCAGCAGATCCTTTTGGGGTTATGCACTTAGGATCCAGTTTATATTCTAAATAGAGTGCCCTCTAAATTAGTTAATCAAACTCCATACGAATTATGGTATGGTGAAAAACCCGCTCTTTCTCACCTAAAAGTTTGGAGATGTCTTGCTTACGTAAAGAGGATGAGTTCAAATAAGTTGGGTGATAAGTCTGACAGGTGTTTGTTTGTAGGTTACCCTAAGGAGACTATTGGGTATACCTTCTTTGATCCTAAGGAACAAAAAGTCCTTGTTTCTAGAAATGCTCAATTCCTCAAGGAGGAGCATATAATTTTGAAAGCTAGTGGGAGCAATCTTGAGTTAGGTACTCAAGAATATCAAACAGATAATCAACTCATTATTCCTAAACCTATTACAGAAGATAGTGTAAGCATGGAACAACCTACTAAAACACCAAAATTGCATAGGTCAGGCTGGGCTCAAATCGGTCCCAAGCGATACGGGTTTCTCATAGTTGATGATAAACATCTCTTCCTTATACAAGATGTTGAGCCCTAGACTTACAAGGAGGTAATGAAAGGCTCAGAATCTGACAAATGGTTTGCAGCCATGAGGTCAGAGATGGATTCCATGTACAAAAATCAAGTATGGAGGTTGATTGATGCTCTGGGTGGGATTAGGCCCGTAGGATGTAAGTGGGTTTTCAAGAAGATAATTGACATGGATGGTAACATAGGTACCTATAAAGCAAGGCTGGTTGTAGTAAAAAAGAAGGTATTGACTATGATGAAAAATTTTCACTGGTGGCCATGCTGAAGTCTATTAGAATACTCCTTGCCATCGCCAATCATTACGATAATGAGATTTTTTAGATGAATGTGAAAACAACATTCCTTAACAAGAATCTGGACATGGATGAGTATATGGTACAACCCGAGGGTTTTACATCCAAGGATGGCTCGAAGGTATGCAAGTTGCAGAAGTCCATTTATGGACTTAAAAAAGCATCAAGGAGTTGGAATATTAGGTTTGATGAGACAATCTGAGAAATTGGTTTTATGTTAAACGCAAACGAGCCCTATGTATATAAGAAGGCTAGTGGGAGTGCGGCTGTTTTCCTTGTATTGTATGTCGATGACATATTACTAATAGGAAATAATATTCCTTTTCTTCAAACAGTTAAATCATGGTTGTCTAAGAAGTACTCAATGAAAGACCTTAGAGAAGTATCTTTTATACTTTGTGTAAAAATCTACCGAGTAGATTTTGAAGGCTGCTAGGTCTTTCGCAAAGTACATACATAGACAAGGTTTTTTTTCTAGATTTAACCTTGAGCAGTCAAGAAAGGGTTATCTCCCAATGTCTCACGGGATTAACCTTTCTAAATCTAAGTGTTCGAGAATACAAGAGGATAGACTACGCATGAACGAAGTACCCTATTTCTCAACGACAGGAACCATCATGTATGTTATGGTACGTACTCGTCCTGACATCTCACATCATTGAGAGTCACGAGCAGATTTCAACCTGACCAAGGTGAGAAGTATTGGATGGTCGTTAAAACTATCCTTAAGTACTTAAGTTGGACTAATGATATGTTTTTAGTATATGGAGAAGGTGATCTCTCTTTGAAGGGATACACTGACATGAGTTTTCAGTGTAACAGGGATGATCATTAGTCCCAATCAGGGTATGATTTTATGTTAAATAAAGGGGAAGTTATTTGGAAAAGTTTCAAACAAGATACGAATGTCGATTCATCCATAGAATCTGAGTACATAGCTACCTCAAAAATGGACATGTACTCAGAAAGTACAATCTCATTCAAGAGATAGTATCCAGGAAAGATATATATTTAGAATACATCCCAACATATCAGAATCTAGTTGATGGGCTAACTAAGCCATTAACTCAAGTTAAACATGACAATCATGTTAATGAGTATGGCATGAAGCACATGGGTAATTGGCTCTAGTGCAAGTGGGATATTGTTAGATATGATGTATGCCTCAGAGACAATTAGGGTGATATGTCTTAATTAGTTATAATGTACAAATGGTTTTAGATTTTTATCAATAATAATTAAGGCATCTTTGTTGCCTATCGGTGTTTTCAATTTATTTATGTATCTCGCTGGTATCATTTATGAATAGCATTATATATATGCGCATTGATAAGATAAAGTCTGTGACTACTTCATATTGTAAAAGTGCGAGGACATAGTGGGAGCTATGTGGTGTGAGAACTACACATACGTGTTATTGTGAATAGTTTAAATATCCCTAGTCAAAGTTTCATTGAGACTAGACATCAATAGAATGGACAAACTAGCATGTGTTGGCTTACTCCTTAGATTAGATCCAAGCAGCTGATCTCATAAGCTGAAGGTGGTAGCTTGAGTTAACACATGAATGTATTCAAGTAATACATTTGTGACCGCTAAAAGATAAATACTCGAACATAACTATATCCATGTGTTGGTGTCTTGTCATATTGCAATAGCACTACAAATATCCTCAAACGTGAGATACTAGTTACCTTGTGTAGGAATTGCTATACTTTGGGTCATACTTATTCATCCCCTTATGATCAAGATGATACGGGTGATTATGGGTATAGTGATGATCACATGTTAGTAAGTCGATTATTCAAGATGGGATCCATTGCTCCTGATATAGTGATATAATTGAAGATGTACCTTAAGGCCCCTTGTTGAAGTGATACACACATAAACCTCTTCTCAGAGTATAGGATTGATAGAACGGGATTCTAGTTAATCTTGATACATAATGGCTGAGTGGTGTTCTTCATGAACAAGTCTAACTCTAGGATAGCTACGATAATTACATGAGCTAACACTTAATTCGAGCTCAATAAACTGGATGACACTTAACCTGATTGAAGGAGTGTATTGTATTGGTTACTACGGGAGAACCGGATCAAGTAATAAGCACATGACGTTCCAAGTATCAGGGGATCATACACCTTTGCTTAAAAAGCCGATTTGATCGTCTAAAGCTATCGGGTTCCATATCAATTAGGAAGACTAAGCCTAAAGGTTCGAGATGGGAAGCTAAGTTTAGGTTAACCTCTAGCACAATACTTTGGGATCCTATGAGGTCACACACTTTGGGTCTCTATTGGACTAAGTAAAGAACCTATAGACTAGGTCTATACCGAAAAATATTTGTTCATCAAATTTGTTGGAAGAATTATTAATTGGTTGGACCAAATTAATAATTAAAGGAAATAAAGAGAAAAATAAGGAAAAAATGCACAGAGTGGAGCAAGGAAATTTTTCCCATTGTGAGTAAGCTCCAAACGAACATTGAATGTTCGAAGTGGGGCCTGCGCAACTACCTCATTAGCTAAAATGCTCACGGGCCGCTAGTGCACGCTAGCAGGCTGCAGGCCCGCAAGCTTGGGCTTGGGGTAAGGCAGCGGGCTTGCCTTGTTCTAAGAGACCGTGGGTTAGCCCGCGAGTCCAAGTGACCCGCGTGGCTAATCCCATTGTGAGATTGGAATATTCCAATCACACATTGTGTTTTAAGGGGAGTCCTACACTCCCCCTTTTCCTGATATATAGGCCTCCATTCTCTTTAATTTAAACACACTTCATCTTAGCTTTTATCTCTGAGTGCGACATCTCACTCTTCATTCGTTGTGCAAGATCCTTCACGAGTTTCTCCAAACAACGAAGAATTTATTTATAAGGCTCTTTCTATCGAAGTGAGCCTTCTCAGTTTATATTTCTGGGTTGATCTTGAGTGGTCTTGCAGTTGCTGTTTACTAACGGGTTACTCCTCTACGAGGTTTTGGTATATGAAGATTCTTGTGGATCAATCATAGATGCTATCCTAATTTGGAGGCTCATACTAACGAAGTTCTGCCAAATTTCTCTAAGGGAATGCTGCAACCAAAAGAGGAAAACAATGATGCATCAACTAGTAATGTTCTAAACTTAAAAGATAGGTTTCTTTTATAAGTTTTATGAACCTATTAGCATATATGGAATGTTTTAACTTAGATCATATCAATCATGGCATGCTTATGATATCCTTTAGGTTAATTTTAAGTTTTGAAATTCCATCTTGCTATGTTGCATGTTCAATAACTATCTTAATTAACATGCAATTTGGTGAGTTGATTGCTAATCTAACAGCTTTGATGAAAGAAAGGGTTCATCTAGCCAACAGCTCAACTTTGAGTGACCAAACTCACAAATCTAAAAAGGAAAACAAATGTTTTACAAATTGAAAAGTGAGCCAACCTAAACCAAAAGTGGTGTGTGGCTTTTGTGGGAAGGCTAGACATGTGACTGTGTTATGCATAAATAAAAATTATTATTATGATGAGTATAACTTAAAAAATTTAAGCATTTCTAACAAGGGAAGACCCAGCCTAAAGGCATGGGTACCTAAAAAGAGTTCATTGTTTTGCAAGTGAGCTTGAGATCCGCTTTTGACATTAGAATGTGGTATTTGGATAGTGGTTACTTGAGGCATATGACAAGAGATAAAAAGAAGTTCATCTCATTAGAGCGCAAAAGAAATGGAAGTGTCAGCTTTGGAGATAACCAAAAAGGTAAGATTGTTGGAAGCGGCACTGTTGGTGTATCTCCTTCAATCGAAGAGGTATCTCTTGTCAAAGTACTTAAGTTCAACTTGCTTAGCATAGCTCAGCTTTGTGACAAAGATAGAAAAGTTACGTTCGATTGAAGTTCAACTTGCTCAGCTTAAAGGATGAAAAGTTACATTTGACTGAACATGGTGTTCACTGTAAGATTGATTCTACTATACTCTTTGCTCATCGAGTCAATAATGTGTATATGATTGACTTATCACCTGGCTCCACTAATGTTTGTCTCTCTTCTAAGGAGGAGAGCTAGTGGCTTTGGCATAGAAGGTTGGGTCATATAAATATGAACACTTTATCCAAATTATCCAAAAAGCAATTAGTTATGGGTTTACCTAGTATCAGTTTCAATAAATATATGCTTTTCTCAACTTGTCAACTTGGTAAGCATGCTAGAAAGTCATTTATATCAATTCGTAGTATTTGAGAGATTATTGGATCTTCTACACTGGGACCTTTCTAGCATTGTTCAAACTATGAGTATGGGCGGAAGGAGATTTTCTTCTACATTAAGTATCAAATATCAAACATTTGAGTCTTTTGTCTAACTTAGTAATTAGATAATGAATGAACTATGAATTAAAATTTGTGGAATCTGAAGTGATGTTGGATGTGAATTCGAGAATTGTGTTCAGCGAATTGCATTAAACACAATGTTTTTTCTCCTTATACGCCTCAACAAAATGGAGTTGTAGAAAGGAAGAAGAGAACTATAATTGAGATGGCTCAATCTACGCTGAGTGATAACAATCCACCAAAGTGCTTCTAGGAAGAAACTGTTAGCACAGCCTATTATATTATTAATCAGGTTTTAATTTACACAATTTTGGAGAAAACACAATATGAGCTTTGGCGAGAGCACAAGCCTAAGATTGGTCATCTTAGATCCTTTGGTTGTATGTGTTTTATTTTGAATACCAAGGAGCAGTTAGGTAAGTTTGATCCGAAGGATGATGAAGACATCTTTTAGGGTTACTCAACTAAGAGCAAGACATATAAAATATATGTCAAAAGTGATAGTTAATCTATACACATAATGAATATGAGAACTAGCATGGAGGTATTTCAAAATTTAAAATTAACTTAAAAGGAACTCCAAAGCTTGGTATAATTAATACAATCTTAACAAAATCGTTCCATAGATGCATTAGGTCCATAAACACTTATTAAAAGAGACCTAACATCTAAGTATAAAGAATTACCAGTTGATGCTTGCCTTTCCCTTGCTACAATTGAGTGCTCCCTTACACTTGTTGGACAAAATTCCTTTAGCATTATCCTCCAAAGTAGTACAACCTCTATGAATAGTCTACTCGAACCCCATGGACCAAAACCTCCTTGAGAGGGAGAACTTGTCAATTTACAAGTGTTGCTAGATGACTCATAAACCTACCCAAAAATAACTGTTGTGAGCATGGGATTTTGTACCAGCTCGCGTGTTCAATGATGACGGCTTTTCGAGATTTTTATCCTCAAATCACACATTTTTCGACCAACCAATGATCTTCAAATGGGAGTTCTCCTCGTCAAAAATAATGTTTGGAACCCTCAATAAATATTTAAAGGTTTATAATATTTTTAAGGGTCCAAAATAATTTAACTGAGTTATTTGGAAATATAGACTTGTATATATATAAATAAATATATACATATATACGTATATGACATAATATATAATATTTTAATATTTTAAAATAAAAATTAATCAAAAAAAAAGGGGGGGAATGTAGCATGGCCCAAAGAAATCCCAAAATGGGATTTCTTTGAGCTACCTCGCTGGCCTCACTGAACTCCTCAGCGAGGGCCACTACCCTCGATGAAGAGTTCAGCGAGGGTCTCGCCGAAGAGTTCGGTGAGCTCACCGAACTCTTCGACGGGCCTGGTTTAGTCCGTCTTGAATTTCTATAAATTCGGGACATTTTTGGATTGAAGGGGGTTCGAAATTTTAGACAAAAAAAATTAGATTTTCAGAGAAAAAGATAACGAGAAAAACACCAAAAATATTTTCTTTCAATTTCTTTTGAATTATTTGGATCCAAAACTAATTTAGATCCCAAATCTTAATTATTTTTAAATCATTCTTCTTCCTACATTTCTTAAAAATTCTCAGATATTCTCGGGCCTAAAACAAATTTAGAACCTGAGTCTGATTATCTTTCCGATAAATATTTTCTTCAAAGATATTCGGATCCAAAAGACGTTTGGATTCCAAATTTTAATTATTTTCAAATTTTCTCTTCATCTATTATTTCTTCTAATATCCTCAGATATTCTTGGGACTAAAACAAATTTAGAAACCGAGTCTGATTATCTTTTGGATAAATAAACACGTATTTTCCAATTAAACTTCAATTAAACCAAAACGAACGAGGAAAGCTCCCGGGGATCGAACGGATACGCCGAAGTGGATTCATACCGAAAGGGTAAGCCTTTGAGTTCATAGAGTTGCTTTATCTAGTGTTTCCGATGTTGTTCTACATGTGAACCTAGGAATATTTTTATTTCTTTTATTATTTAAATAATGTTGTAATTCTCTTCTTCATCTTTATTTTTTTTATTATTTTATTATTCTTATGTTAGAATACCCTAATGAAGGGAATTAAAATTATTCCCAGATAACAGACCTCACCTTATGCTATGCGATCATATTCACTAATAAAATTGATCAACATACGTGTAAATAAAAATGAACTATTTTTATTTAAAATAAGAACTTTAAACCATCGATGTTTTAATTAGGCCACACGGGTCTCGCTAAAATCAAATCGAACATATGTGATATCCCCTGTACTAACCCTTGTGGATGCATGTTAGATATATATTTAGGATTTTATTTTTCCTTCGAGGCATTGCACATATTTTTGAGGAAATGTAATTAATAGGTTAGCGGGCGGTTGCATCCCTCGATTTTTGGAAGCCTTGTAATTTTACTTTCCCGCAGTTACTTTCCTCATGTATTTACTACCTTGTGAATGGTTTATTATTCGTTTTGTGGATGGTTTATTGTTTCGCAACACGTGAATCATGCATATAAAGTCTAAAAATGACCTAAGTGCGAATATGCATAACTAAGAAAATACAGTTTTCTGTAGATGTAATATAATGTAATCACATAAGAAATAAGATATTTATCCCGAACCCGAATCTCTTTTTCTTAGTGGGCCGTCCCCCAAACGTTAAGCTTCACAGGACTCGAATTCCTAGAAAGAGCTAATCCAGGTGGCGACTCCACACTAAGAGATGGTGGATTTGGGTTCAAACCAATCTAAAAAATTATTTTCGCTCTCTCTTTTCAACCCTCCCTCAACCCATTTAGGGAGAGGCTTGGAGTGTATTTTAGTTTAACAAGAACCTTCTACATCAACAACCCATTTACAAACCTCATGTAAATAAGCCATAGGCATTTTCCCTTGGGTGTTACCCAACAAATGCGACCATGCATTATATTTTTCTGCAGGCGCACTCCTTAGTATCCTCGTGGTACTAAGATGAACCAAATTTAGGATAGAGACTAGCCAAAAACCCTACAGACGGGAGTTATATGATTGGAAGTTTGGACGTTGCATGCAATGTGCTATGTGTATACTAATTTCAATTTGTCATTGAACAAATGTCATGCTAACCACGAATTTTAGTGCTGACACTTGAACACACACACTTATAATGATGTAACATAGCATCTTCTCATCATCATGATACCAAGTCGATATCACATACACTTAGGAATAGTTGACACTTTAGATCGTGTTAACCTAGGACAACATAAAACCACTTAGGAACATCATGTACCCCTTTCGGTGAGATGTCCACTTGATATCCGGAAAACATACCTTTCTTTTATTGCGTGATGTCCACTTGACATCCGACACTTAGCCCATAAAGGGCTTTAACCTTTCCACCACATTACCCATGAGATGTCCACTTAACATCCAATTCACAGCCCTTCCAGGGAAATTATACACACCAAAAGCCCAAACAGGGCAAATACCTACCCAAACCATTTCCCAATTAAAGGATATCCTAGTTGATGTCCTAACCTAATCTTACCTTACCAAATCTTCAAGGGTATATGCTTCATACCCGAATCATTCGCTCACACGAGGCAATAATTCACGTATCACCACATACCCTCAAATAGTGATGACCACATAGGTATCCAAAAACTCCACCCTAATTGGACAAAATAACCAAATCATTCATTAGGTAACTACATAAGGTAGTTGTTTTCATTTTATTAAGGTATGTCACACCGCTTACCCTAAACAATTTTAACCTCCTCATTCCATGAGACCAGTCATAGTACAAAATCTCAAACCATTGACCTATTACCAAATAGGTAACTTAGTCACCTCACTTATATCACTCATGTTACGATGTCACACAGACATTGTACAAGTCTCAAATCTAACCCCCGATGTTGGATTTTCATTTCCACAGGTTTTCTTTGTTACCTAACGACTAACTTGTTTATTTCAAATGGATTGACATACATGTTATTTCACATCATGGCACGCTAACCCCTTGTGAATGCAGCCATAACATTAAAAATCTCACGTATTTCCCACATCACGAATCATATTACGAATCTTACATGCATGGTCTAATATTCTGCTCGTATATCAAAGGGGCTTGGAAGAGGCCTGCTCGCCACCTGGTTCACGTTTCCCCAATTGTGGCCAATCTGGTAGGGGTTCCATGCATTGACTCAAATGAGGACTCGGGTTCAAACTCAGATTCAGTTCAACGCACTGTTATGGCCAATCCACAAGAAGAAGGCGCGAGGGAAGATCACCCTATCCTTACGAGACAAAATTCTCAGTAGTCGTCGATGAGCGCCGAGATTGCAACTGCCCTGAATGCCTTTGCCAACAGTGAACAGCTAGCATCGCTCATTTGCCAACATGTTGGGAGGACCCAAAATGCAGTGTCCAGCCTGGAGGTTACCCTTAACAACATCAATCCAACAGGAGGACCTCCCACCTCACACATGATGCCCCTACCTCCCACTGCCTATTACTAGTTCGGGGTAGGACAAAGTCATCCTATCCAGCTAGCATTCTCACCAGGGCCTTTCTGCCAAGGAATGACCCAACACCTTATTCCTAACTAGAGTACATCGGTCGCCTCATAGTTCTAGGCACCTCAACTACCCAATTTCGCGGCATATCACCAGGGGAAATATGGCTCTTATCTAAGCGCAGGGAATGCCATCCTCCAACAACCTAGCATGGCAGAATTATGGCAATAGTTCTTGGCCACTCATAGTGGTCACTTAAGGAACACATACCCTGCACAATCGACAATCGAAGATGAAGAAAGCTTGCCCCCAAACTTCACAATGTCTTAGTTTGATAAGTACGTAGGATCTGGCGACCCATACGCTCACTTGACGCATTATCAAACTATGATGAGATCATTAAGGTTAAGCGAACGAATGATGGCTAAGCTCTTCATCGTCACCTTGGGCCACCCAGTCAATGAATGGTATAGCCACCTTCCGCTAGACATAGCTAGTGATTGGAACAGCCTTGCTCATGCTTTGCTGGGGCATTATGGTTTAAACTCTCAGATGGAAACCACAATGTAACATTTGGAGGCTATAAGACAAAGGCAGGGTGAAAGCTTCAAATCCTATTATACACGTTGGATGGCTACACAAGTCAGGCTGTAGACTCGTTTGACCCTACAAGAGATGATAATAAAGCTGCTAGACGGTGCAGTGCTACCATACAGGAACAAATTCAAATCTGATAGCTTCTCTAGCTATCAAGAAGTGTTTGAGAAGGTAGAGTGGATGGAGCACTTCAAATCCATTGACACCTATGGGGGGCACGAACCCGTGATGAATGATTATCTAATAAATTAGCATTTAGCTACTTAGCCTACGAGGCTTCTTTTGAATTATTTTTGATTAAATTGAACATTGTTTATTTGCTTGATATTTTATCAATGACATCATGCATTCCCATAAACATATACATAATATTTTTAGCACACATGTTACATCATTTCATGAAATTAAATTGGGTATAAATGGATTCCCTGTAATAAATTCACATGATTTAACTCTTGAGAGAAAGTGAGAGATAAATACATGTACTTAGACAATGCATGATAGCAATTGCCTCATCATACAAGGGTAAAAGATTAATGGAAAGATCTCCAAGCATAAAACATCCACTGACTCAACCAAGAGAACGAAGCACGCAAAGATCAAAAGGATCGAAGCTAGAATAAGGCCATAATGTCAACCAAGCAAGTTGGGACCAAACAAATAACGCAATGCCACAAAGAAGGAGTCGGATTGTTGAACATGTAAACAACTCCATCACACGAATCACCATCATTCGTGGGATAATCAAACAAGAGTCAATGATAAAGATACAAAGGAGTCAGACTGTTGAACACGTCAACAGTTCCTTCACACGGCTTGCTACTATTTATGGGGTAATCATTGCAAGAAACATCGATGATCAAGACACATCATCACATACACCTCAAGCCAACAAAGAGTCATGAGCACCAATCAATCGGTCAGAAATGCTGAACAAGATAACAACTGAAGTCATGGATATGGACGGTAGTCGATCTACCAAATCAACCAAGTCTTACATAATTGCTATCACGCATAGGTGAAAGAAATAAATCTATAAAAAAATAGTATGAACTGAAAAAATAAATTTGTAATTAGCTTGTCAATTAACAGTCAGATAGTTGAGCAAAAATTAGGGCTTCTTTTCAAAACACAAAAAGAATAGTTCGCTGAGTTGAAAACCCGAAAGGGCGGCTCAGGAAAAACTTAAGGCATCGAGAGAACCACATTGGTTAGAAAACCTAAGAGGGCTAATCAATGGTAGGAGTCAAATCATTTGAAACATTTATACCCTTGTTAAGTTCATCCATGAGTTGTCAATTTTGCAGAAGCTTTATGCATATGCTTATCTTAATTGCTTGCATGCCAATGGTAGAATGTCGCAAGTAAATGTCCAAAAAAAATAAAAACAAAAAAATAATAAAATAAAGAAAAATGAGTCTGCTGGATAGAAAACCTTAAAAGGCGGTCCAGGTAAAAATTAAGATAAGGTTCGATAGATCGAAAATCCACAAGGGCGATCTATGCAGAAATTAGAAACAAAGAAATATCACATTCATCATCTTCTCCTCGGAATGGTACATACCTCCAACTCTTAAGGAAAACAGCTTCCAAGCGATCATCACCGACACAATGCGGGATCAACGATTCATCCAAACTTTCCTCAAATCAGATCCAAGCTATGAACTTGAACCTGATTCAACTAACCCATGGTCATCACTTTGAGGGAGTCGTCCATGGAATCCCTAACAAGACAAGTCATAGGGGCAACCATGCACCAGCACAAGAGAAGGCTCTTCAATGAACGAAGCCCACAACACCTACAATAAATGAACATACATCATATGATAAATATTATTCATGCATAAAAACATGTATGCATTACATTCGCATCATGACATTTCCAAGGAAAGACAATGTCAAACCGGGGCAACATCGTCCCAGCAACTCCACCTCCATATGAAAAATCTAATATTTTAATATTTTAAAATAAAAATTAACTAAAAAAAGGGGATTGGCCACCTCACATAGGAGTTCAGAGGCGCCTCGCTGAACTCCTCAGCGAGGGCCACCACCCTCGTAGAAGAGTTCGGCGAGCCTGGTTTAGTCCATCCCGAATTGCTATAAATTCGGGACTTTTTTGGATTGAAGGGGGCTCGAAATTTTAAACAAAAAAAATTAGATTTTCAGAGAAAAAGATAACAAGAAAAGCACCAAAAATATTTTATTTCAATTTCTTTTGAATTATTTGGATCCAAAACACATTTGGATCCCAATTCATAATTATTTTCAAATCATTCTTCTTCCTACATTTCTTAAAAATCCTCAGATATTCTCAGGTCTAAAACAAATTTAGAACCTGAGTCTGATTATCTTTCGGATAAATATTTTCTTCAAAGATATTCGGATCCAAAAGACGTTTGGATTCCAAATTTTAATTATTTTCAAAACTTCTCTTCATCTATTTTTTCTTCTAATATCCTTACATATTCTCGGGTCTAAAACAAATTTAGAACCCGAGTCTGATTATCTTTTGGATAAATAAACACGTATTTTCCAATCAAACTACAATTAAACCAAAACGAACAAGGAACGCTCCCGGGGATCGAACGAATACGCCGAAATGGATTCATACTAAATGGGTAAGCCTCTGAGCTCCTAGAGTTGCTTTATCTTGTGTTTCTGATGTTTTTCTACATGTGAACCAAGGAATATTTTTATTTCTTTTATTATGTAAATAATGTTTTAATTCTCTTCTTCATCTTTATTTCTTTTTTTATTATTTTATTATTCTTATGTTAGAATACCCCAACAAAGGGAATTAAAATTATCCCCGGATAACAGACCTCACCTTATGTCATGCGATCATTTTCACTAATAAAATTGATCAATATACATGTAAATAAAAAATGAACTATTTTTATTTAAAATAACAACTTTAAACCGTCGATGTTTTAATTAGGCCACATGGGCCTCGCTAAAATCAAATTGAACATATGTGATATCACCTGTGCTAACCATTGTGGATGCAGGTTAGATGTATGTTTAGGATTTTATTTTTCCTTCGAGAATTGCACATATTTTTAAGGAAATGTAATTAATAGGTTAGCGGGCGGTTGAATCCCCTGATTTTTGGAAGCCTTGTAATTTTTATTTTCCGCATTTACTTTCCACATTTATTTACTGCCTTATGAATGATTTATTATTTCGCTTTGTGGATGGTTTATTATTTTCCAATACGTGAATCATGCATATAAAGTCTAAAAATGACATAAGTGCGAATATGCATAACTAAAAAAATGTGGTTTTCTGTAGATATAATATAATGTGATCACATAAGAAATAAGTAACTTATCCCAAACCCGAATCTATGTGTCTTAGTGGGCCATCCCCCGGATGTTAAGCCTCATAAGACTCTAATTCCTAGAAAGAGCTAATCGAAGTGGCGACTCCACACTAAGAGATGACGGATTCGAGTTCAAACCAATCGAAAAAATTGTTTTCGCTCTCTCATTTCAACCTTTTCCGGGTCCCCTACCAGATGCACCTTTTTTTAAACACCCTGGTGGACCGCGCCTCTCATATCTGTGCGCTCTCGGCCCACCGCTTTGTGTCGCTCGCTCGCAACTGTAAAGGCACTTTTCTATAAAGAGAATGAACCTTCAAAAGAATCTTTTAAATAAAAGAAAACTCCAAGAGGATCACAAAATAATTCACAACAAAGAAGTCAAGTTTAGAACAGAAAGCCTGAACCAAAGTGCATTGAAAGAAGAGGAGAAGACTCCTTTATATAGGGAGAAGAGGATAAAAAAAAGCTCACCTTTAGATCCCACACGCGGATCTCAAAGCTCCATGGGTTTGACCTACGCACACAGCTCTCTTTAGTGAGCTATGTGCTGCACAAGGTAAGCCCATTTGGGCTTCTTTATCCTACAAGCGCGGGCTTGTGGGACAACCCGTAAGGCCACATTTCGGTGGCGCTAGTTGACCTCCAATGCACACCCATACAAGTGCTGCAATATAGTGCTTGTAGGCTTGCATCCCACTAGCATGCACTAGCAGTGCCTAGCAATAGCCATTCTAGGTTCTCACAAGCATAGCAGTGCTCGCGTGGTAGCCACACAAGCTCTCCTCTGAACAACCTATGATCATGGGGCCCACTTGCAATGGGTAAAAGTCCTTTGCTACACATGATGACAAGTTTGTCTCTAGTCTTTCTTTTAAAAAAATTAACTAGTCTGACCATTATAGTCCATCCAAATGAGCTTATCTACCCTTTTATTCTTTGTACATGAGACCCTGAAGTATAGAGCCACTAGAGGTTAACCTAAACTTGGCTTCCCATCTAAGAACCTTTAGACTCAGTGTTCAAGACTGATATGGAACCTGATGATACTAGACGACCAAATGGGATTTCTAGCAAAGACGTTTGATCCCCTGATACTCAAAACTTTACGTGCTTGTGACTTGATCTTAGTTTTGCAATAGTAACCAATATAATACACTCCTTATATCTTGTTAAGTACCATCTATTTTATTGAGCTTGGATAAAGTATTAGCTCATTTAATAGCCGTAGCTATCCCGAAGTTAGACTTGTTCGCGAAGAACACCATTTGGCTTCATGTACTGAGATTTACTAGAAACCCGTTCTATCAATCTCATTCTTTGGTTAAAGGTTTATGAGAGTGTTACTTCCACAAGAGGCCTTAAGTTACAAATCCCATTATATCACTTTATCAGGACTGATGGATCCCATCTTAACTTCTCAGCTTACCAACGAATGACCATCACTATACTCGTAATCATCTGTATCATCCTGATAATAGAGCATGCATGAGTATGACCCAAAGTATAGAAACTTCTACACAATGTAACCAGTATCTCAAGATTGAGGATACTCGTACCACTACTATAATAAGACGTGATACCAATACATGGATATAGTTATTTTTGAGTGTTTGTCTTATAGCGATCTCAATGTATTACCCGAATACATTCATGTGTTAACTCAAGGTACCACCTTCAGCTCATGAGATCGATTACTTGGATCTAATCTAAGGAGTAAGCCTATACATGTTAGTCGTCCGCTTCATTGACGTCTAGTATAAATGAAACCATGACAAGGGATATTTAGACTTTTTCCTAATTATAAATGTGTGTAGTTCTCACTCCACAAAGCTCCCACTATATCCTTGAAATTTCACGCTATTGAATAGTCATAGATTTTTTTTAATTTATCAATGAATATATAAATATATATAATACCACATATATATAAATATATATATGTATATATGTATATAAAATACCATTGAGATACATAAATAGAAAAGATCATCAATATATTACAAAGGTGTCTTATTATTAATAACAAAAATCCAAAATTGTTTGTACATTTGTGACTAATAAAGATATATCTCTTTAATTGCATCTAAGGCATACATCATGTCTAACATGATCCCACTTGCACTAGATCTAATTGCCCATGTGCTTCATGTCATACTCATTAACATGTTGGTCATGCTTAACTTGAGTCAATGGCTTTGTTAGCTCATCTGTTAGATTCTGATCCGTAGGTTGTATTCTAAACATATATCCTTTCTACCAACTATATCTTGTATGAGATGATACATTCTAAGTACTTATCCATTTCTCTAACGAGACCATGGTGTGTTTGCTTGAGAAATAGCCCCATTGTTATTGTAATAGACAACTATTAGATTTTTAATGCTGAACACCACGCTAAGATCACCAATAAATCCCTTTAGCTAGATATCTTGCTTAGCTACTTCAAAATAGCTACATAATCAGATTCGTTGGTTGAATCGGCAATCGTATCTTGTTTCATACTTTGCTAAACAACTGCCCTTTTAGTTAACATAAATACATAATCTGACCTACGAAACGTCAATGTTATAATAGGATGTTCCATGCTTACACTTTCTTGTGTAATAAGTGTTGGATCAATAAGTTGATTATGTGTTTGATCTTCTTGAGCATCCAACTCAACATTGCTCCCACAAGCTTTCGTAAGTATGTGTTCATTCTCAAGGAATTGTGCATTCTAAGAAACAAGTACCTTTTTTTCCTTGGGATCGTAAAAGGTGTAACCCATAGTCTCCTAGGGTAACCTACAATCATACTGATGATAAATCTCATGCATTCCATCTATGAATGACTCTCACGTTCTAATCATACCAGAGGTAAATCGCATCCATTCCATCAATGAATGTCTTTCATGTTCCATTTGTACCAGCGATAAATCTTACCCATTCCATTTGTGAATGTCTCTCATGTTCTAATCGTACCGGCAGTAAATCTCATGCATTCCATCCATGAATATATCTCACATTACAATCGTACTGGTGATAAAGTCACACATTCCATCCGTGAATTTCAATCACGTTCCAATCATACTAATATTATATCTCACGTAATCTAATTATGAATATATTAAATAACCCGAAGGTATATCTCATATATTACATTCATGAATGTGTATCAAACTTACCAATGATACACAATCACACCTTTAGAGCCATTCCACGCAATACAATGTATCCCTTCATCCTATCCTTTTCTTCCATGTGTATGCCAAGATATATACTCATTTACCCTTTGTTTATATTGTTTATTAGATTTTCAATGCTGAACACCACGCTAAGATCACCAATATATCCCTTTAGCTAGACAGCTTGCTTAGATACTTCAAAATAGCTATACAATCACATTCAGTGGTTGAATCGACAATCGTATCTTGTTTCAAACTTTTCTAAACAACTACCCCTTTAATTAACATAAATACATAACCAAAGTGGGACTTTTAATCATCCTTGTCAAACTAAAACTTGTCTCAATGAATCCCTTCATAGAGAGATCACCTTCTCCATAAACTAAAAACATATCCTTAGTTCTTCGTAAGTGACATCCAATACTTCTCACCTGAGAAGATAACCTCTTCTTGATTACTCAAGGTTAAATCTAGCCAAAACCTTGTCTATGTATGTACGTTGAGAAAGACCTAGCAACCTTTTGGATATATCATTATAGATCTTTATACCAAGTATAAAAGCTCTTCTCTAAGGTTTTCATGGAGAACTTCCTTGACAACCATGACTTAACTATTTGAAGAAAAGGGACATCGTTTTCTATTATTAATATTTCATCTATATATAATATAAGGAAAATAACCGCACTCCAACTAACCTTCTTGTAAACATAGGGATTAGTAAGCATTTAGTATAAAACCAATTTCTTGGATTGTCTCGTCAAACCTAATATTCCAAATCCTTGATCCCTGCTTAAGTACATATATAGACCTTTGCAATTTACACACCTTCGAGCCATCCTCAGATGTAAAACATTTGGGTTGTGTCATATATACATACCTATCGAGGTTCCCATTGAGGAATACAGTTTTCAAATTTTTCTGCCAGATCTCATAATCATAATGAGCAGTGATGGTAAGGAGTATTCTGATAGATTTTAGCATGGCCACTAGTGAAAAGGTTTCATGATAGTCAATACCTTCTTTTAGACTATAACCCTTTGCAACTAGCCTTTCCTTATAGGTAATTACATTACCATCCATGAAAATTTTCTTTTTGAAAACCCACTTGACCCTATTGGATTAATCCCGCTTGGAGCATCAATTATGTTCCAGACTTCATTTTCTTACTTGGAGTCCATCTCTAACTTCATGGTTGTAAACCATTTGGCAGAATTTGAGCCTTCCATTGCTTCCTTGTAAGTCTTAAGCTAATCATCTTCCATGAGAAAGATGTGCTTATCATTAATGATGAGGTAGCCATATCTTTAATGAATAATTGGAGCCCAACCTGACCTACAGAACGTCAATGTTATAATAGGATGTTCCATGCTTATATTTTCTTGTGTAATAAGTGTAGGATCAATTAGTTAATTATGTGTTTGATCTTCTTGAGCATCTAGCTCAAAATTACTCCCACAAGCTTTCATAAGTATGTGTTCCTTCTCAAGGAATTGAGCATTCCAAGAAACAAGTACCTTTTTTTCCTTGGGATCGTAAAAGGTGTAACCCATAGTCTCCTTGGGTAACCCATAATCGTACTAATGATAAATCTCATGCATTCCATCTATGAATGACTCTCACATTCTAATGATACCAGTGGCAAATCACATGCATTCCATCAATGAATGTCTTTCATATTCCAATTGTACTAGGGATAAATCTTACACATTCCATCTATGAATGTCTCTGATGTTACAATTGTACCGGCAATAAATCTCATGCATTCCATCCGTGAATGTTTCTCACATTACAATTGTACTAGCAATAAATCTCACACATTCCATATGTGAATATCAGTCACATTCCAATCATACTAGTATTTTATCACATAATCTAATTGTAATTATATCACATACCCTCGAAGGTATATCTCATATATTACATTCATGAATGTGTATCAAACTTACCAATGATATACAATCACACCTTTAGAGCCATTCCACTCAATAAAATGTATGCCTTCATACTATCCTATTCTTCCATGTATATGCCAAGATATATACTCATTTATCCCTTGTTTATATTGTTTGTACATCTCTCTCTAGGTTTGATGATCATGACATCGATGATCTGGTGCCATCCTATTTCTTGAATGACTTTTGAGAATGACAAGACTATTCTTTCATGATCTTTGTCGTTAATAGACACAAAATCATCTACATCACCTACTTCATCATTTTTTCATCTGACATTACTCGAGAATGATAAGAATACTCCATTAAGATCCCAAACACATGATCTTCACCATTTTTGTAATCCGAAATGGCACGAGAATGAGAAGAATATTCTTTTGTGATCTTTGCCATCAATAGACAAAAAATAAGATCTATCATTTGCTTCACTATTTTTTTCATTCAACATGGATCAAGAATGACAAGAATACTCTACTGCAATCTTTGTCAACAGTAAACACAAAAGTCATCTTTATCATTTACTTCACAATTTTTTCATCATACATGGCTTGAGAATGATAAGAATACTCTATCATGATTTTTGTCATCAATAGATAC
This sequence comes from Euphorbia schlechtendalii, assembly GCA_949673415.1. NCBI lineage: Eukaryota > Viridiplantae > Streptophyta > Magnoliopsida > Malpighiales > Euphorbiaceae > Euphorbia > Euphorbia schlechtendalii. The sequence continues at coordinate 25,158 of CATIWQ010362484.1, forward strand.
CAAAATGAGTTCCATTATTTCACACTTCATTATTTTTATCATCGGACATGGATTGAGAAAGACAAAAATATTCTACCATAATTTCAACCATGTCACTTTGACGTTAAAGGACACAAAATGTGGACATACCTCAACCTTCCACTTCATCGTTTATATCATCGGATATGAAGCATGTATGATAAAAACATTATACTGTAATTCCAACGACATCATTTTTTCGTCAAAGAACACAAAAGTCATGGAATTATCTTCATCATTCACTCCATTATATCCATTGTTTTCTATCATGATTCCACAATCATTTCAACTGTGATATTTTAACGTTGAAAAACAAAGCATGAACATTATTCATCTTTATTGCTCTACAAACACAATTTATAGAATATGAATATCAACACATTTCCTACATGATATTGGGTAAGATGTAGTTCATGACTACTTAAAAATCAATTCAAGAAAAACGTGTTGATGACATGTAATGATGCACACCACAATTATGGAAAAATCACATGGTGATGACATGTAACGATGAACACCAACACATGTCTCATTTTCCTCTTAATTGTGAACCACACATCACATTTCAAAAACACCAATTTCGTACATAGTACCGACCACACCTCATGTACTTTCAAACTACGAATCTATCATGTAAAGCAGATGACATATCTCTCATGAAAATGTGTTATATGAAGATAAGTAACAAAGCACATAAAACACAAGAATTAATAAACGATGGCCAAGGGTATAGTACTAGAAGCCATTTTTTACTTTTTGATAATGAAAGCTGATGACACATATGCAATCTTTCCACCTCGATTTAACTTAAAGACGAAGGGGGATGATGCATATGCGATCATTCCCCCTTGAGTAAACCCAAAAGATGAAGGGTATTGATGCACATACAATCATACCTCGAGTCAACTCAAAAGATGAAGGGTGAAGATGCATATACGAACATTCCACCTTGAGTCAACTCAAAAGATGAAGGGTGATGACGCATATGCTATCATTCCACCTCGAGTCAACCCAAAAGACGGTGGTTGATAATGCATATGTGTTCATTCCACTTGATTCAACTTAAAAGATGAAGGGTGATGACCCATATGCGATCATTCCACCTTCATTCAATTCATAAGATGAAGGGTTATAGCACATATGTGATCATTCCAACTCGAGTCAACCTAAAAGACGAAGGATGATGATCCATATGCGATCATTCTACCTCAAGTCAACCCAAAAGATAGAGGGTGATTATGCATATACTATCATTCCACCTCAAGAAAGCCCAAAGGATGAAGGGTGATTACGCATATGTGATCCTTTCACCTTAAGTTAACCTAAAAGACAAAGGGTAATAATTCATATGTAATCATTCCACCTTGAGTCAACCTAAAAGATGAATGATGATGCCGCATTTTCCATCATTCAACCTCAAGTCTACCTAAAACATAGAGGGTGATGATGCATATGTAATCATTCCACCTCGAGTCAACCAAAAAGATGAAGGGTAATGATGCATATGCGATCATTCCATCTGGGGTCAACCCAAAAGATGAAGGGTGATTGATGCATATGAGATCATTCTACCTTGAGACAATCATGAAAGATGAAGGGTGATAATGCATATGCGATCATTCCACCTCTAGTCAACCCAAAAGATGAAGGGTGTGATGGTTAATTAAGGCAATAATTGAACATGTAAACTTTCATGGCTAAATTTCAAAATGTAAAATTAACCTTAAAGGAACTCATAAGCATGCCATGATTGATATAATCTAAGTTGAAACGTTCCATAGGTGCTTATAGGTTTATAAAACTTAATAAAAGAATCCTAGCTTCTAAGTTAAGAGCATTACAAGTTGATGCGTGCCTTCCCCTTACTGCGGCGCTCTCTTAGAAGAATTGGATAGCACTCCATTAGCACTAGCCTCCAAACTAGGCCAACCTCTATGATTGATCCACATGGATCTCGACCAACCGTAACCTCCCGTAGATGAAGAACATATAGTCAACAAGAAGCTACTAGACCACTCATTGACCAACCTGAAAATATAACTCAAAAGGCTCATTCAAAAATATGAATGAGCCATCAAAAGAATTCTCGGCAAAGTAGAGAAAATCATCGAGGATCTCACAAAAATCTCACGAAGAAAGTTGTCAAAACTCAAAAGGAAAGCGTGAGCTGAAGTGAGTAAAGGAGGAGGGGCTAAACCACTATTTATAGTGGGAGGGGAGCTGATGGGTATATTCTCATCCCATGTGGGTTGCCACATGGAGCTCTAGCTCCGTGTAGGTCAACCCATGCATAGAGCCTCCACAAGTGGTCTATTCGACTACCACAAGGCAAGCCCTAATGGGATTGCCTTATCCCGCAAGCCGGGCTTAAGGGGATATCCAGTAAGCCTAGCTTACGTGTTGTAGCTGTTGGGCTTGGTAGCACTTGCAGGCTTGTAGCTCAACAGCATGCGCTGGCCTTGTGCTAGGGCCTACTAGTGGCCAACGAGCAATTTTTTCTCAGGAGGCAATATCACAGGCCCCACTTAAGAACATTCAATGTTCGCGGGACCCACTCACAATGGGAAAAATTCCCTTACTCTCCCCCATGTAATTTTTCCAAAACTCCTCCTTAAAAACTTTATTTATTATTTGGTCCAACCAATTAATAATTCCTGCAACGATTTTAACTTTCTTTATATTCTCGGCATAGACCCAGTCTAGAAGTTCTTTACTTAGTATGATAGAGAACCAAAGTGTGTGACCTCATAGGATCCCGAAGTATAGAGCTGCTAGAGGTTAACCTAAACTTAGCTTCCCATCCGGGAACCTTTAGGCTCAGTGTTCCAGACCGATATAGAACCCGATAACTCTAAACGATTAAATGGGCTTTCTAGCAAAGGCATATTATCCCCCGATACTCGGAATGTCACGTGCTTATGACTAGATCTAGTTCAGCAATAGTAACCAATAAAATACACTACTTCCATCAAGTTAAGTACCATCAAGTTTATTGAGCTTGGATTAAGTGTTAGCTCATGTAATAACCGTTGCTAACCTAAAATTAGACTTGTTCACGAAGAATACCACACACCATAATGTATCAAGATTGACTAGAAACCCATTCTATCAATCTTATACTTTGATTAGAGGTTTATTAGTGTATCACTTCAACAAGAGAACTTAAGGTACAACTCCCATTATATAACTATATCAGGAGCGATGGATCCCATCTTCACTTCTCAGTTTATCAACGAGTGATCATCACTATACCTGTAATCACCCATATCATCCTAATCACCAGGGTATGAATAAGTATGACCCAAAGTATAGTAACTCCCACTCAAGGTAACTAGTATCTCATGTTTAAGGATACTTGTACTGCTACCACAATAAGACATGACACCAACACATGGATATAATTATATCTGAGTGTCTGTCTTATAGCGTTCTACAATTTATTACCCGAATACATTCTTATGTTATCTCAAGGTACCACCTTCATCTCGTGAGATCGGTAACTTGGATTTAATCAAAGGAGTAAGCCTACACATGATAGTTTGTTTATTATATTGATGTCCAGTCTGAATGAAACTATAACTAGGGATATTTAGATTGTTCATTGTAAAACATGTGTTCAGTTCTGACACCACATAGCGCAAAGTATGTCCTCTCACTTTAACGCTATGAAGTAGTCATGGACTTTGTCATATCAATGAACATATAAATAATAGCGTACATATATGATACCAGTAAGATACATAATTTAAGTAATTATCGATAAACAATAAAGATGAGTTTATTATGGATAATAATAATCTAAAAACTTTTTTTTACCTTATAACTAATAAAGATATATTTCCCTAATTACCTCTAGGGCATAAATCAAGTCTAACAATCTCCCACTTGCACTAGAGCTAATGCTTAACCTAACTAAATGGCTTCCTTAGCCCATCTGCTAGATTTTGCTTCGTAGGGATGTATTCTAAGCTTATATCCTTTCTAGATACTATCTTAGAATGAGATGGTACTTTCTTATTACATGTTCGTTTTTTGACGAGATCATGGTTCCACTACTTAAGTAATAGCTCCATTGTTATTGCAATAGACTCTTATTGGATTAACAATCCTAGACATCACACCAAGTTCACCAATAAATCCCTGAAGGGAGAAAACTTGCTTATCTGCTTCAAAAGTAGCTATATACTCTATTCAGTGGTTGAATAAGGAATCGTATTCGTTTTGAAATTTTCCTAACAATTGCCCCTCCATTTAACATAAAAACATAACCCAACTAGGACTTGTAATCATCCGTATCAAACTAAAAACTATCGTCAGTGTATCCCTTCACAGAGATGTCGCTTTCTCCATAAACCAAAAAAATATCCTTAATACTTTGTAAGTACTTGAAGATATTTTTAATGACCATCTTGTGCTTCTCACCTGGATCATATTGCAGTATACTCGTGATGCTCAATGCATGTGAGACATCAAGCGAGTGCATATCATATAATACATGATGGATTCTATCACCAAACATAGGGTATTCCATTCATGTGAAGTCTCTCCTCTTGTGTTCTTAGAAGCTCAGATTTAAAAAGGTTAATCACATGAGACATTGGGAGATAACCCTCTCTTAAATGCTCATGGTTAAATCTAGCTAAAACCTTGTCTATGTATCTACTTTGAGAAGGACCTAGCAGCCTTCTAGATCTATCCCGTCAAATCAATTTGCATAGTATAAATGTTGCTTCTCTAAGGTCTTTTATGGAGAACTTCTTTGACAACCATGACTTTACTATTTGAAGAAAAAGGAACATCGTTTCCTATCACTAATATACCATCGACATATAATACAAGGAAGATTATCGCACTCCCACTAGCCTTCTTATATACACAGGGCTCATCAGCGTTTGACACGAAGCCAATTTCTCTTATTGTCTTGTCAAGCCCAATATTCCAACTCCTTGATGCTTACTTAAGTCCATAAATGTACCTTTGCAACTTGCATACCATCGAGCCATCCTATGCTGTAAAACCTTTAGGTTGTATCATATATACATCCTGATCAAGATTCTCATTAAGGAACGCTTTTTTCACATCCATTTGCCAGATCTCATAATTGTTATGAGCATTGATGGTAAGGAGTATTCTGATAGACTTTAGCATGGCCACTCGTGAAAAGGTTTAATCATAGTCAATGCCTTCCTTTTAACTGTAACCTTTGGCAACTAGCCTTGCTTTATAGGTAATCACATTACCATCCATGTCGGCCTTCTTCTTGAAGACCCATTTTCATCCTATGGTTTTAGTCTCACATGGAGCATCAACCAAGTTCCAGACTCAATTTTTGTACATGGAGTCCATCTCTAACTTCATGGCTACAAATCATTTGTCAAACTCTAAGCCTTCAATTGCCTCCTTGTAAGTCTTGGGCTCATCATCTTCCATAAGGAAGATGTGGTTATCATCCGTGATGAAATAACCATATCTCTCGGGAATGATTGGAGCCTGACCTGATGTACGCAATTTCAGTGTTATAATTAGCTATTCCATGCTTACATTTTCTTATGTAATAGATGTAGGAACAATCAGTTGATTATCTGTTTGATTCTCTTGAGCGCCTAGGTCAAGATTGCTCCCACTAGCTTTAGCAAGTATGTGTTCCTTCTCAAGGAAATGAGCATTCATAGAAATAAGTACCTTTTGTTCCTTGGATCATAAAAGGTATAACCATAGTGTCCTTAGGGTAATCTATAAACAGACACTTGTCAAACTTAGCACCCAACTTATCTATACTTATCCTCTTTACAAAAGCAGGACATCCCCAAACTCTCAGGTGAGAAAGAGATGGTTTCTTACAATACCACATTTCATATGGTATTTGATCAACAGATTTTGAGTCACTCTGTTTAAGATATAAACTGCACTCTCAAGTGCATAAACCCAAAAGGATATGTAGAGTTTTTCTTTGCTCGTCATAGACCAAACCATATCGAGAAAGGTTTGATTTCTCCTCTCTAATAATCCATTGTGTTGGGGTATATAAGGAGGTGTCCGTTGGGATAAAATACAATTATCCCTCAGATAATCCTAAAACTCTTGGCTTATGTATTCACCACCTCGATTAGATCGAAGGGTCTTGATACTTTTCCTAAGTTATTTCTCTACTTCGATTCTGAACTCTTTTAATTTCTCAAAACTTTCAATCTTGTACCTCATTCGGTATAAATAACCATGACATGAGTAATCATGGATAAAAGTTATGAAGTAGATAAAACCTTCTTGTGTCATAATACTCATTGGACCACATACATCAGAATGTATTATTTCTAAAGTACCTATGATATGTTGACCCTTTCCTTTGAAAGGTTTCTTAGTAATATAACCCTTTAAACAAGGTTCGCATGCCCCCATAGGATTCCCATTCCATTAGGCATAAGTCATTACATTTGTGTAACTTAGTTAAGTGAGTCTCATTTATATGGTGTAGAAGATAATTCCATAAGTATGAATATTTCTCATTATTTAACTTTGATTTCTTAACTATGTTCATATTTAGAATTTTAATTTTAGTGTCTAGAACATAAATGCCATCCACACATATTCCGCAACCATAAAGAACATTATCGCATCAAATTTTACAATTATTATTAGAAATTAAAATCTCAAAACCATTTGTTGCTAAATGTGGACTAGAAATAATATTCTAAGTGATAACAAGAATATAATAACAATTGTTTAAAACTTAAACAAGGGCCACTAGGCAAACGAAGGCTATATGTCCCAACAACTGTTGCAGCAACCTGTGCTCCATTTCCCTCTTTGCAAGCTTCATACTATTCCGCAAACCCTGCACAGAAGTATAAATATAAGTACCACAACCAGTATTCAATACCCATGTAGACTCACAAGGAACCGTACAGAAACTCTCTATTATGAACAAAACTAAACTAGATGCCTCACTTGGCTTCTTCTTCACTTGTTCAGAAATCTGAAACTTGTAGTCCTTCTTTTAATGGCCTACATTGCCACATCAAAAGTAGACATTTGGAGTTCCTTTCTTACTGATTTTCTTCTTCGCACTTAGACCCTTTTTAAAATGGGACCCGCCCTTAAAAGGTTTGGTTTTCTCGACTAGAAGTGAAGCCTTTGGATCTTTTCAAATCTCAGGCTCTACTATTTTCAGCATGTTGACCAACTTGGGCAGTGTGGCATCAATCTTGTTCATGTAATAATTAGTCAAGAATTGAGAGTAAATATCAGTCAATGAAGAAAGAATTAGATCCACACATAATTCATGATCCACCACAAAACCTAGTCGAGTCAGCTTCTCTATATAACCTAATAGCTTTAAGAGCATGCTGAGGTGCTGAAGTGCTAGTCTGCATCTTCATTCTGAATAAGAGTTTTGATATATCAAATTTGTCAGACTTGGCCTGCTTTGAGAAGAGCTCCCGAAGATTGAGAATCATTGAGTCTAAGTCCATGCTCTCATGTTGTTTCCGAGGCTTAGAAATCATGGTTGACAACATTATGCATGCTGCCATTTTACGATCCTTCCTGTGCTTCTCCCATGCCTCATGTTCATTGGCATTAGCATCAGGTTCATCAGGGAAGGGCCCATCCAAAATATAAGCTATCCTTTCAGATTTGAGAACTATCCTCACTGCCCTGAACCAATAAGTATAGTTTGAACCATCTAGTTTGTTATCAAGAATTGAGTGAAGGTTTATGTTTGGTTTCATTATTCAACCTAGATATAAGATAAAAATTGTTTAGACATTAGTATATGTACATGCACTTAATATAAGGTCTTTAATTAAACACATATTTCCTAACATTTTTATCGACATTCATATGGCCCCTTCTATTGAATTCAGGAAATCAGGTCCAACCAATTTTACTTAGTAGGTAGCATCCATAACCCATTCATTATTACCCCCGCTATAGTTATCCGAGCCATAACAAACGACCATGGTTGGAACCCATCTAGTTGCATTCCATAAAATTGCTAGTCCATTTCAGTTCTCTTTCTTGAGACATGCGTACCTAATTGTATGACTCCTCAAATACGTCTCCAATTCTATATTAGCTCCACTAACATGGATAACTAACCCATTTTAGTTAAGTCGTTAACCCCATCTAGTCTCATGACTAAACACATGTTAAGGGAAAGCATGTTGTACATGTCCTTAAATCCTTTAATAAGGTTTGTATCACGACTTATGATGGGAAGACAATTTATTACCTTCATATTATTGTAGGGATATTATTGAAGCAATTGGTCTCACCCTAGTCTAGGTCTAATACAATGGATATGATTATGATAATAATATTTCCAAGCTATTTAGAATTATTAATCTAAGGGAACATGCTCAAGAGTGGTATATCATAATCGTTCCATTATGCCAAGACTCCACATAGCATGCAAAACAAATAAGGTCCACGTTTAAGTTCTTGCACCTACGTGTATAAGTTTTGATTTAACAACTTAAACCACAACTTTAAAACCATATGCAGAATCCAATTCCCATACTAGAAATCAACTAAGTCATAAAAGTCCCTTCGATATGCATGAACCTAATATCGATGGAAATCTCTAGGTCGGAGAAGCCCCCTTAAAGAAAATGAGCAGCCAAGTCAAATACTTGCCAAAAAAACCACGGCACTTCGATTCATTGTACAACAAACAATTATGATTCAAAGATTTCATTCTTTAAATCAAGTGAAATACTATACGACCCTCAATTTAAAGCATTTACACATGTGGTAAAATATTGTCAATTTATATGGTAATAACCTACACTAAGTTTGCGTTATACCTTAATTAAGTTAACACATCATTTTCTATAACAAGAATGGAGACCTAAGTCATGCATAACATGACTTAGTTATAAAAAATATCATTTCAACATATTAGCATCAATCATTCATAGCATAAGGTAGGCTCTAATAGCACTAATGGTTAATTAAGGTAGTTATTGAACATGTGAACTTGTAGGGTGGGATTTCAAAACATAAAATTAACCCTAAAGGAACTCCTAAGCATGCCATTATTGATATAATCTAAGTTGAAACATTCCATAGATGCATATCATCTAAGTTAAGAGCATTACTAGTTGATACGTGACTTTCCCTTGGTGTTGCGCTCCCTCAGAAGAATTGGACAACACTTTGTTAGGACTAGCTTCCAAAATAAGACAACGTCTATAATTGATCGATATGAATCCTGACCAACCAAAACCTTTTGTAAAGGATGAACTTGTCAGTTAACAACTGTTAGACAGCTCGTAGACTAACCTAATAATATTACTTAGAAAGCTCTTTCCAAAATAAGAATGAGCCATCAAAAGAATTCTTGTGAAAGTAGAGAAACTCATGGAGGATCTCACAAAAACTCAAAAGGAAAGGCTAAGCTGAAGTGAGTAAAGGAGGAGGGGATGGACCACTATATATAGTGGGAGGGGAGAAAAATGCTCCCCTCAATTAGCAATGTGAGATGGGAATATTCCCATCCCACACAGGTTGCCTCGTAGAGCTCCAGATACGCGAGGGTCAAACCAAGCACATAGCCCGTACAAGCGGGCTGTGCTCCTGCCACAAAGGAAGCCCTAATGGGCTTGCCTTGTCCTATAAGCCTAGCTTGCGGGATACATTAGGGGGGTCCGTACTACAGTCCCTTACAAGTGCTACCTAGTATCCCACCAGCATGCGCTGGCCTTCTTCCAGCCCATACTAGTGGCTTGTGAGTAATTTTTTATCGTAAGGAAGCCGCACGAACCCCACCTGCGAACATCTAGTGTTCCGGGGCTAACTCGCAACGGGAAAAATTCCCTTGCTCACCCCTATGAAATTTTTCCAAATCTCCTCCTTAAAACCATTAATTATTATTTTTTCTAACCAATTAATAATTCATCGAACGATTTTAACTTTCTTTATATTCTCAGTGTAGACCAAGTCTATAAGTTCTTTATTTAGGTTGATAGAGCCCAAAGTGTGTAACCTGATAGGATCTCAAAGTATAGAGTCGCTAGAGGTTAACCTAAACATGGCTTCCTATTCGGGAACCTTTAGGCTTAGTGTTCCAGACCGATATGGAACCTAATAACTCTAGACAATCAAATGGGCTTTCTAGAAAAGGCGTATGATCCCCCAATACTCGAAATGACATGTGCTTGTGACTTAATCTGGTTCTGCAATAGTAAATAGTACAATACACTTCTTCAATCAGGTTAAATACCATCTAGTTTATTGAGCTAGGATTAAGTGTTAGCTCATGTAATAGCTGTAGCTATTCTGGAATTAAACTTGTTCACAAAAAACACCACTCGCCATTATGTATCAATATTGATTAGAAACTCATTCTATCAATCTTATACTTTGTTCAGAGGTTTATGAGTGTGTCACTTCAATAAGAGGCCTTGGGGTATAACTCCCATCATATCACTATATCAGGAGCAATGGATCCCATCTTGACTACTCAGCTTACCAACGAGTGATCATCACTATACTCATAACCACTTGTATTATCCTGATCACCAGAGTATGAATAACTTTGACCCAAAATAGAGCAACTCCCACACAAGATAGCTAGTATCTCAGGTCAAGGATACTTGGACTTCTACTACAATAAGACATAACTCCCACACATGGATATAGTTTTTTCCGATTGTCTGTCTTATAGTGGTCTCCAATGTACCACCTTCAGCTCATGAAATCGATTGCTTGGATCAAATCTAAGGAGTAAGCATACACATGTTAATTTGTCCGCTTCATTGATGTCCAGTCTCAATGAAACTATGACTATGAATATTTAGACCATTCATAGTAACATGTGTGTAGTTCTCACACCACATAGCTCCCACTATGTCCTCTCACTTTCACGTTATGACATAGTCATAGACTTTGTCTTATCAGTGAACATATACATAATAGCATATATATAATACTAGTGAGATACACAATTTAGAAATAATAATTGATAAATAACAAAGATCCCTTATTATTGATAACAATAATCTAAAACTGTTTGTACATTACAAACTAATAAAGATATATCACCCTAAAGGCCTCAAGGGCATACATCATGTCTAACAAACTCCCACTTATACTAGAGAAAATTACACATGTGCTTCATGCCACACTCGTTAACATGCTGGTCATGCTTAACCGAACTCAATGGCTTTGTTAGTCCATTCGCTAGATTCTGATCCATAAGGATTTATTCTAAGCTTACATCCTTTCTAACTATTATCTCCTAAATGAGATGGTATTTTCTTAGTACGATTCTGTTTCTCTAACAAGATTGTGGTAAAATTACCTGAGCAATAGCCCCATCGTTATGATAATAAACCACTATTGGATTTACAATGATGGACACCATGCTGAGATCACCAATAAATCCCTTAAGCCAAACAGATTGCTTAGCTACTTCAGAAGGATCTACATACTCAGACTCAGTGGTTGAATTAGCAGTCATATCATGTTTGAAACTCTTCCAAACAACTGCCCCTCCATTTAACATAAACACATAACCCGACTAGGACTTGTAATCATCTCTGTTAGAATGAAAATTCAAGTTAGTGTATCCCTTTACAGAAAAATCACTTTCTCCATAAACCAAAAACATATTCTTAGTTCTTCATAAGTACTTGAGGATAGTTTTAACAGCCATCTAGTGCTTCTCACCTAGATCAAATTGAAATTTACTCGTGATGCTTAATATATGTAAGACGTTAGGCTGAGTGCATACCATAGCATAAATGATGGATTCTATTACCGAATCATAGGGTATCCCATTCATGTGCAGTCTCTCCTCTTGTGTTCTCGGACACTCAGATTTAGAAAGATTAATCTTGTGAGACATTAGGAGATAACCCTTTCTTAACTACTCAAGGTTAAATGTAGCCAAAACCTTGTCTATGTATCTACTTTGAGAAAGACCTAGCAGTTTTCTGTATCTATCACGGTAGATCTTTATACCAAGTATAAAAGCTTCTTCTCCAATGTCTTTCATGGAGAACTTCTTTGACAACCATGACTTAATTGTCTGAAGAAAAGGAACATCATTTCCTATCAACAATATGTCATCGACATATAATACAAGGAAAACGATCGCATTCCCACTAACCTTCTTATATACACAGGGCTCATTAGCGTTTGACACAAAAACAGTTTCTTGGATTATCTCGTCAAACCTAATATTCCAACTCCTCGATGCTTGCTTAAGCTATAAATGGACCTTTGCAATTTGCATACCATCGAGTCATCCTAGAATGTAAAGCCTTCGGGTTGTATCATGTATACATCCCAATATAGGTTCCCATTAAGGAATGCTATTTTCACATCTATCTGCCAGATCTCATAATCATTATGAGTAGCTATAGCAAGGAGTATTCTGATAAACTTCAACATAGCTACTGGTGAAAAGGTTTCATCATAGTCAATGCCTTCTTTTTTACTATAACATTTTGCAACTAGCCTTGCTTTATAGGTAATCACATTACCATCCATTTGCATTTTCTTCTTGAAAACCCATTTACATCCTATGGGCTTAATCTCACTTGGAGCATCAACCAAGTTATAGACTTGATTTTTGTACATGGATTCCATCTCTAACTTTATGCTTGTAAACCATTTATCAGACTCTAAGCCTTCCATATCTTCCTTGTAAGTCTTGGGCTCATCATCTTCCAAAAAGAAGATGTGCATATCATCGGTGATGAAATAATTGTATCTCTCAAGAACAATTGGAGCCTGCCCTAACCTACGCAATGTAGGTGTTATTATAGGTTGTTCCATGCTTACACTTTCTTATGTAATAGGTGTAGGAACAATTAGTTGATTGTCTGTTTGATCTTCTTGAGCACCTAGCTCAAGATTGCTCCCACTAGCTTTCGCAACTATATGTTCCTTCTCAAGGAATCGAGCATTCCTAAAAACAAGTACCTTTTACCCCTTAGGTTCATAAAAGGAATAACCCATAGTCTCCTTCGGGTAACCTACAAGCAAACACCTATCAGACTTAGCACCCAGCTTATCTGAATTTTTCCTTTTTACATAAGTAGGACATCCCCAAACTCTCATGTGGGAAAAAGCTGGTTTCTTACCATACCACATCTCATATGGTGTTTGATCAACTGATTTTGAGGATACTCTTTTTAGAATGTAAACTGCGCTCTCAAGTGCAAAACCCTAAAAGGATCCGCTGAATTCTGCTTACTCATCAGAGACTGAACCATATCAAGTAGGGTTCGATTTTTCCAATCTGACACTCCATTGGTTGAGGTGTATAAGGAGGTATCCACTGGGATAAAATATCATTATCCCTTAGATAATCCTAAAATTCATGGCTTAAGTATTCACCGCCTCGATCAGATCGAAGGGTCTTGATACTTTTCCCAAGCTCTTTTTCTACTTCGATTCTAAATTCTTCAAATTTCTCAGAACTTTCAGACTTGTGCCTCATTAGGTATAAATAACCATATTGTGAATAATCATCGATAAAGGTTATCAAGTAGACGAAACTTTCATATATCTTAACACTCATTAGACCACATACATCGGAATATATTATTTCAAAGTACTCGTGGCATGCTGACCCTTTCCTTTGAAAGGTTTCTTAGTCATCTTACCCTTTAAACGACGTTTGCAAGCTCCATAGGATTCCCATTCCATTGGGCCCAAGTTACCACATTTGTGAAACTTAGTTAAGCGAGTATCAATTATATAGCCTAGACGAAAATGCCCTAAGTATGAAGATTTCTCATTATCTATCTTCAATTTCTTAACAATGTTCATGTTTAGAATTTTAGTTTTAGTATCTAGAACAAAAATGCCTTCCACACATATTCCACAATCAGAAAGAACATTATCAAGTCGAATTTGACAATTATTATCTAAAAATAAAATCTCAAATCCATCTTTTTCTAAAAGTGCAACAAAAATAATATTCGTAGTGACATCAAGAATATAATAGCAATTGTTTAAAACTAAAACAAGGACACTAGGAAAACAAAGGCTATATGTCCCTACAGCTTTTGTAGTAACCCGTGCTCCATTTCGGACTCGTAGGTCCATTTCCCTCTTTACAAGCCTCCTACTATTCTGTAACCCCTGCATAGAATAACAGATTTGAGTATCACAACCAGTATCTAATACCCATGTAGACTCATAAGGAACTATAGAGAAACTCTCTAGTATTAACATACCTTTAGAAGTTCGAGCCATAACTCTCATCATTATCCGATGGGCTTGTTCAAGAGAAACATATTCTCTTTTCAACTCTAGCCGCTTCATGAGCTTTCACTTGACTTTTAAACCTTTAAGTTTCTTTATCTTAAGGTCCTCAGCATTCACTTACTCCTTGAGTTTATTTCTAAACTCAATATCATAAATCTCGAGCAAATCTATGAGTTGGGTTAAAGTACAATTGGAAGATCACTCCTTAAGCCTCTTCTTGAAAGACTCATATTTATTGGGTAATCCCTTGAATACCATTTCTCTCAAGGATTACTCACTGTACACAATACCCAGCTCCCTTAACTGTTCAAAGTTTTCATATATGTATATAACCAACTCTACTACTGAAGTGTCTCCTTGCAATTTACTATGGAATAGTCTGCTTTCAGACTTTCCACCAGATTGAGATGATGAATCATGAATGAAAGATCCAACACTTTATACACATGAGTGTACTTCAAGTGCATGTTGTCTAACATGAGATTTGCAACAAACGCACAGTATCCCTTATACATCTCGTAATAATTTATCTCACATGCAAAAGCATGCATTTCTGGATGTTTGGTACTTGGATCATCTAGAACATAACCGAGGTAATAGTTATGGAGAACTCCTCTGACAGTACTAAACCACTCATTGATGTTGCAGATAACATATTTTATGTTGCCAAGAGGATCAATATCAATATGAGTTTTTTCATTAGTGATCATATTAAACCTAAATATAAGATAGAAATTGTTCAAACATTAGTATATATATATATGCATTTTATATGAGATCTTTAATTTAATGGCCTAATACATAGTTTGCACTCCCAAGTTGGTGTCATGTGCCACCCCAAACTTTCATATGTGCAACTTTGCTCCCTAATATTGGCAAAAGTGAATAACTTTACCCCCTCAAGTTGACATGGCGTCTGAGGTGGCATGTGTGGGCTTTTTTGAAGAGTGGGTTACAAATTTGACAAAAAAAATTGGAAAATATAAAGTTTCTCCTCATAATTCCCCTCTCCATCTCTTTCTTTCATTCATGGAGATCGTAAAGAGCAATCGAAAGAAAATGGATGGAAAGAGATCGCAACAAAGCACTGATAAAAAAGAAACAGATTAATAAAGAGATAGGAAAAGCTCTGGTAAGAAAAGACAAAATAAGATAAAAGAATCAGATCAAAGATAAAAAAATGAATTTTAGTTGAAATCGATTCCTATGTTGGTGCCTTGAATTATTTGGTCTAGTTATCAAGTTCTAAGTTTTTAATTCATAATCTAAAATCAAATTATTTGTTCAAAGGAATCTAGCATGACAAAAAACAAAAAGAAGAAATCACTGGAAGTGGAGCTCTATTTAGACTAACACAGCAAGGGAATCATGGCAAAAAAATATTAAGGATATGAATTATGAGATTAATTCAAATTGAATCCCTAAAATTGAAAAATTTGTTGAAAGCAGAGTTCGATCTTACTTTATTTACAGTCTCAAAACCTTGATAATATGTATTCACCATTTGATTTCACCAATTTCAGTTCATTTACTTTTAACCACCTACATTCTTTTTGGAATTTATTAAATATAGAAATCAAAGCTAATGTGATAAACAAAGAAATCAAAGCTGGTGGATGATGAATGAACGACGACAGAGAATAACTAATGAAAAACAAACGATAATCAAGGATGGGATAGTTGTGCAAAAGGTGAGGAGTCAATTGGTAACTGACGGAAAATTTGCAGGATAAGAAAACTTGTAGGGATGATTAGTTAGAGTAAAAGTGAGATATGTGTCAAAGCCTTACTGGCTTGACCAACATTAGGGTGCGAAGTTGCACATATATAAGGTTGGGGTGGCACTTGAATTTTTCTACCAACTTATGGGTGCAAACTATATATTACGCTTTAATTAAACACAAATTTCCTACTATTTTATCGACATTCAAATTGTCCCTTCTATCGAATTCGGGAAATCTGGTCTAACCAATTTTCTTTAAAATGTAGCATCCACAACCCATCTATTATGACCCCCACTATAGCAGGTCAAGCCTCAACCAACAATCATGGTTAGAACCAGTCCATTTGCATTCCATGCAATTGCTAGTTTATTTGAGTTCTCTTTTTCAAGACATGCGAACCTAATTGTACGACTCCTCAAATATGTCTCCAACTCGGCATTAGCTCTACTAAAATGGACAGCTAACCCATTTTGGTCAAGGCTTCAACCCCATCTAGTCTCATTACCAAATACATGTTAAGGGAAAGCATGTCGTACATGTCCTTACATTCGTTAATAATGTTCGTATCATAACTTATGACGGGAAGATAACTTACCGCCTTAATATTTTTGTAGAGATTTCATTGATGTAGTTGGTCTCACCCTAGTCTAGGACTTATACGATGGATGTGATTATGATAATAAAAATTCCAGGCTATTTAGAATTATTAATCTAAGAGAACATGCTCAAGACTTGTACATCATAATCATTCCATTATGCCAAGACTCCACATAGCATGCAAAATAGACAAGGTCCACATAGCATGCAAAACAAACATGGTCCATAGGTTTTAAACCTATGCTCATAAGTTTTAATCAAACAATATTAACCATGACTGTAAAACCATATGTAGAATCCAATTCCCATACTAGAAATCAACTATGTCATAAAAGTCACTTAGGTTCTCTTGAACCTATTACCGATGGAGATTCCCAAGTAGGAGAGGCCCCCTTATAGTAAATGAGCAACCAAGTCTAATCCTTGCCAAAATAACCACGGGTACTTCGATTCGTTGTATCATAGACAATTATAATTTAAATATTTCATTCTTTTAATCTAGTGGAGTACTTGACGACTCTCGATTTAAAGCATTTACACGTGTGGTAAATATTATTAATTTATATGTTAATCACCTAGACTAAG
Organism: Euphorbia schlechtendalii; assembly: GCA_949673415.1. Taxonomy (NCBI): domain Eukaryota; kingdom Viridiplantae; phylum Streptophyta; class Magnoliopsida; order Malpighiales; family Euphorbiaceae; genus Euphorbia; species Euphorbia schlechtendalii. Next base: position 42,305 of record CATIWQ010362484.1, read on the forward strand.
TTTGAACAAAATAATAATATAGTTATCATGTCCTTTTCTATAATTAGAATTAAAACCCAAGTCATGCCTTGTATACTTTAATTAATTCATAGAAACTATCCTTTCAATATATTATCATCAATCATGCATAGCATAAGGCAGGCTTTGATACCACTGATGGTTGATTAAGGTAGTAATTGAACATGTGAACTTACACGGCGAAATTTCAGAATTAAAAATTAACCCCCTAAAGGATCTCCTAAGCATGGCATGATTGACATAAACTAAGTTGAAACGTTCCATAAATGCTAATAAGTTTATAAAACTTAATAAAAAGCCGAACATCTATGATTAGATCATTACCAGTTGATGCGTGTCTTTCCTTTGGTGCGATGCTCCCTTGGAACAATTAGACAACACTACATTAACACAAGCCTCCAAATCAGGATAACCTCTATGATTAGTCTACACAGACCTTGAACATGCATAGGTTGCAAGGTGGAAGTTTAAAAAATTAAAATTAACATAAGGATCTCCTAAGCAGGCCATGATTGATATAATCTAAGTTAAAACGTTCTATAGATGCTTTAAGGTTTATAAAACATATAAAAGAAACCTAGCATCTAAAGATTAAAGCATTACCAGTTGATGCATAATTGATCTCTCTTTTGGTAGCGACATTCCCTTTGAGCAATTCCGAGGACACAAGCTTCTAAACTAAGAGAGCCTCTATGACTTGATCCACATGCATCTTCACTGACCAAAACATTGGAGAGGTAGAACCTATCGATTGACAGTAGTTGCTAAACCACTAGTAAATCAACCCGAAAATAAAAATTGAAAGCTCACTTAAACAAAGAGCCTTCTAAAAGAACTCTTCAATTTGTTTAGAGAAATTCATGGAGGATCTCACACAACAAAAGAAGAGGAGAGTAGAAATTAGAGAGAAAACAAGCTCAAAGCTTTTTGGTATGTGTGAATAATGAGAGGAATGAATGCTTATTTATAGGGAAAATGGGGGAGTGTTAGACTCCCCTTCTAACTCTGCATGGGATAGGATAAATCCTATCCCATGCAAGTGGGTTAGCCGCGCGGGTAAGGCAACCCACAGGCTGACCATGCGGGCTTCCCTCATCACCCACAAGCCCATGCTTGTGGCCCGCGTGCTAGCGGCCCACGAGCTTTTCAACTCGCGGGTCAGCCATGCGAGCCCCTCCTCGAACAATCGGTGTTCTTTTCGGGGTCCACTTTCAACTGGAAAATTCCCTTTCTCACTTTGACAAATTTTCCCTATCTTTTCATTATTCCTTTTAATGATTAATTCGGCTAAGCCAATTAATAATTCTTCTCATTGATTTCACAACTCGTATTTTCGGTACAGACCTAGTCTATAGGTTCTTTCTATGGTCCGATAAAGACCCAAAGTGTGTGACCTCATAGGATCCCAAAGTATAGAGCTGCTAGAGGTTAACCTAAACTTGGCTTCCCATCCTGGAACCTTTAGGCTTAGTGTTCCAGACCGTTATAGAACCCAATAGCTCTAAACGATCAAATGTGCTTTCTAGAAAAGGCGTATGATCCCCCGATACTTGGAACGTCACATGCCTATGACTTAATCCAGTTCTGCAGTAGTAACCAGTACAATACACTCCTTCCATCAGGTTAAGTACCATCTAGTTTATTGAGCATGGATTAAGTTTCAGCTCATGTAATAGCCTTAGCTATCCTAGAATTAGAATTGTTCACGAAGAACACCACTCAGCTATTTTGTATCTTGATCGATTAGAAACCCGTTCCATCAATTGTATACTTTGATCAGAGTTTTATGAGTGTGTCACTTCAATAAGGGGCCCTAAGGTATATCTCCATTATATTACTATGTCAGGAGCAATGGTACCCATCTTGACTACAAAGCTTATAAACATGTGATCATCGCTATACCCGTAATCACCCGTATCATCCTAACCACTAGGGTATGAGTAAGTAAGACCCAAAGTATAGCAACTCCTACATAAGGTAACTGATATCTCAAGTCTGAGGATACTCGTACTGCTACTGTAATAAGACATGACCCCAACACATGGATATAGTTATATCTGAGTGTTTATTTTATGGCGGTCTCCAATGTATTACCCGAATACATTCATGTGTTAACTCAAGGTACCACCTTTAGCTCGTGAGATCGGCTACTTGGAACTAATCCAAGGTGTAAGCCTACACATGCTAGTCTATCCGCTCCATTGATTTCTAGTCTCAATGAAACTACGACTAAGGATATTTAGACTATTCATAGTAACTTGTATCTGCAGTTCTCACTTTACATAGCTCCCACTATGTCCTTGCACTTTTATGTTATGAATTAGTCACAGACTTTATTTCATCAATGCGCATATACATTGTTAAACATATATGATACCAGTGAGATACAATAAATAGAAAGCACTGATAAGTAACAAAGATGCCTTTGATTATTATTAACAATTTGAAACTGTTTGTACATTATAGCTAATAAAGACATATCACCCTAATTGCCTCTAGGGCATACATCATGTCTAACAATCTCCCACTTGCACTAGAGTCAATTGGCCATGTGCTTCATACCATACTCGTTAACATGCTGGTCATGCTTAACCTGACCATACTCATTAAATGGTTTGGTTAGCCCATCCGCTAGATTCTGATCTGTTGGGACATATTCTAAACTTATTTCTATAGTAGCTACTATCTCTTGAATGAGATGGTATTTACTAAGTACATGTTCGTTTTTCTGGCTAGATCATGGTTCCTTTTCCTGTACAATTGCCCCATTGTTATCGCAATAGACCGATATCGGATTTACAATGTTGCACACCACACTGAGATCACTAATAAATCCCTTAATTCATTAGCCACTTTTGAAGCAGCTATGTACTTAGATTCTATGGTTGAATCGGTAGTCGTATCTTGTTTGAAACTCTTCCAAACAACTGCCCCTCCATTAAACATAAACATATAATCTGACTAGGTCTTACAATCATCCCCGTCAAACTAAAAACTCGCATCGGTATATCCCTTTAAAGTGACATTACCTTCTCCATATATTAAAAACATATCCTTAGTCTTGCGTAAGTACTTGAGGATAGCTTTAACGACCATCCAATGCTTCTCACCTGGGTCAGATTAAAATATGCTAGTGAGATGTCAGGATGAGTGCATACCATAGCATACATGATGGACCCTACCACTGAGGCATATGGTATTCCATTCATTCGCAGTCTCTCTTCTTGTGTTCTCGGACAATCACTTGATTATTTGTATGATCCTCTTAAGTGCTTATCCCAAGATTATTCCCACTAGCTTTCACAAGTATATGCTCGTTCTTAAAGAATTGAGCATTTCTAGAAACAAGGACTTTCTTTTTCTTGGGATCATAAAAGGTATTCCCTATAATCTCCTTAGGGTAACCTACAAATAGACATCTATCAAACATAGCACCCAGCTTATCCTTTTAACATATGCAAAACATCCCCAAACTCTCAGGTGAGAAAGAGCGGGTTTCTTACCACATCATAACTCGTATGGAGTTTGATAAACTAATTTAGAGGGCACTTTGTTTAGTATATAAATTGCACTCTGAAGTGCATAGCCCCAAAAGGATCTGTTGAGTTCTACTTGGCTCATCATGGACCAAACCATACCGAGTAGGGTTTGATTTCTCCTTTCTAACACTCCATTGTGTTGGGGTGTATAAGGAGGTGTCCATTGGGATAAAATTCCATTATCCCTTAGATAATCCTAAAACTCCTGGCTTAAGTATTCACCGCCTTGATCAAATCGAAGGGTCTTGATACTTTCCCAAGCTATTTCTCTACTTCAATTTTGAATTCTGTAAAAGTATTAAAACTTTCAAAATTGTGCCTCATAAGGTACAAATAACCATATCGCGAGTAATCGTCAATAAAGGTTATGAAGTAGATGAAACCCTCTTGTGTCTTAACACTCATTGAACCACATACATCGGAATGTATTATTTCCAAAGTACTAGTGGTACGCTAACCTTTTCCTTTAAAAGGTTCGTAGCCATCTTCCCTTTTAAGCAAGGTTTGTACACACCATAGGAAGCCCATTCCATTGGGCCAAAGTCTCCACATTTGTGTAACTTAGTTAACCGAGTCTCATTTATGTGACCTAAACGACAATGCCATAAGTATGAGGATTTCTCATTATCTAATTTAGATTTCTTAACAATGTTCATATTTAGAATTTCAGTTTTAGTATCTAGAACATATAACATATATGCCATTCAAAGATATTCCACAAGCATAAAGAATATTGTCACGCTGAATTTGATATTTATTATGAGAGAACAAAATTTCAAATCCTTTCGTTGCTAGAAGTGCACCATAATATATATTCTTAGTGATAGCAGGAATATAATAACAATTGCTCAAAACTAAAACTAAGCCACTAGGCAACGAAGGCTATATCTCCCTATAACTATTAGAGTAACCTATGCTCCATTTACAACTCTTTGGTCCATTTCACTCTTTACAAGCCTCCTACTGTTCCGCAATCCCTGCACAGAAGTACAGTACCACAACTAGTATCTAATACCCAAGTAGACTCATAGGGAACTATAGAGAAACTCTTTATCATGAACATACCTGAAGTAGATGCCTGACTTGGTTTCTTCTTCTCTTGTTCAGAAATCTGAACCTTGGAATCTTTCTTCTAGTGATCGGCCTTTCCACATCAAAAGTAGACATTTGATTTCCTTTATTTTTCTTCTTCTTACTGATTTTCTTCTTAGCACTCAGACCCTTTCCAATACAGGACCCACCCTTGGAATGCTTAGTTTTCTCAACTAAAAGTAGAGCCTTGGGATCCTTTCGAATCTTAGGCTCTACTGATTTCAACATGTTGACCAACTCGGGCAGCGTGGCATCGATCTTGTTCACTAATAATTAGTCATAAATTGTGAGTAAATATCAGTTAATGAAGCAAGAATCAAATTCACGCATAACTCGTGATCCATCACAAATCCCAATCGGGTCAGCTTCTTTATATAACCCAATAGTTTAGAGCATGCTACGCAGCTGAAGTGCCAGCCTGCATATGTCTCGAATCTGGCCTACTCTAAAAAGGGCTCACGAAGATGGAGAATCATGCTCTCATGCTGTTTCTTAGCATCGGTCTCAACATCAGGCCCATCAGGGAGGGGCTCATCTAAAACATAAGCTATCCTTTCGGATCTAAGGACTATCCTCACCGCCTTGAACCAATCAGTAAAGTTCGGACCATCTAATTTGTTGTCAAGAATTGAGCAAAATTTTATGTTTGGATTCATTGTTCAACCTAGATATAAGATAGAATTTGTTTAGAAATTAGTATATGTACATGCATTTAATTATAAGGTCTTTAATTAAACACATAATTTCCTACTATTTCATCGACATTTAAATAACCCCTTCTATTTATATTCGAGAAATTTGGTCGAACCAATTTTCCTTAGTAGGTAGCATCCATAGCCACTCATCATGACCCCAACTATCGCAGGTCAAGCCATAACAATATAACCATGGTTGGAACTCATCCATTTGCATATCTTGCAATTGCTAATCTATTTGAGTTTTCATTCTCGAGAAGTGCGTACCCAATTGTAAGAGTCCTCAAATGTGTCTCTAATTCGGCATTAGCTCCAATAATATGGACAACTAACCCTCTTTGGTTAAGGCACTAACCTCATCTAGTGTCATGACCAAACACATGTTAAAGGAAGGCATGATGTACATGTGCTTACATCCTTTAATAAAGCTCATATCACGACTTATGACGGGAAGACATTTTTCCACTTTAATATTGTTGTAGGGATTTCATTGAACTGGTCTCGCCCTAGTATAGGTCTTATACGATGGGTATGATTATGAAATCATAATCCCGGTGTGAGTGGGCGACACTGAGCAGTGGGCCGAAAGCGTGCGATTTCATAAGTGCGGTCCACCGGGTTCTTTGAAAAAAGGTGCACCAGGTCGGGGACCCAGAGAAAAAGGTTGAAAGAGAAAGCGAAAAAAACATTTTAGATCGGTTCGAACCCGAATCCGCCTTCTCTTAGTGTGGAGTCGCCACCTGGATTAGCTCTTTCCAGGAATTAGAGTCCTCTGAGGCTTAACGTCTAGGGGACGGCTCACCATGACACAGAGATTCGGGTCCGGGATAAATTGCTTATTTCTTATGTGATCACATTATATTACATATATAGAAAATCGTATTTTCTTAGTTATGCATATTCGCGCTTAGGTCATTTTTAAACTTTATATGCATGATTCACGTATTGAGGAATAATAAACCATCTATAAGGTGAAATAATAAATCATCCACAAAGTAGAAAGTAAATGTGGAAAATAAAAATTACAAGGCTTCGAAAAATCAGGGGATGCAACCGCCCGTTAACCTATTAATTACATTTTCTCAAAAATATGTGCAATACCCGAAAGAAAAATAAAAGCCTAAACATACATCTAACCTGTATCCACAAAGGTTAGCACAGGGGATATCACATATGTTTGATTTGATATTAGCGAGGCCCGTGTGGCCCAATTAAAACATTGAAGATTTTAAAGTTGTTAATTTAAATAAAAATAGTTCATTTTTATTTACACGTATGTTGGTCAATTTTATTAGTGAAAATGACTGCATGGTGAGGTTTGTTATCCGAGAATATATTTTATTCCCTTCGTGGGGGTATTCTAATACAAAAATTAAAAAGAAATAAGAGAAGAAGGAGAGAATTACAACATTATTTACAATAATAAGGAATAAAAATAATTCCTAAGTCCACAAATAAAGATCAGAAAGAGATGAACAGAAGATGAGCATGGAATTTGCAATTCTAGGAACTCAGAGGCTTACCCTTGTGGTATGAATCCACTTCGACATATCCATTCGATCCTCGGGAGTGTTCCTCGTTCTTTTTGATTTAATTGTAGTATAATTGGAAAATACGTGTTTATTTATCCAAAAAGATAATCAGACTCGGGTTCTAAATTTGTTTTAGACCCGAGAATATCTGAGGATATATAAAGAAAAGTAGATGAAAAAAAGATTTGAAAATAATTAAAATTTGGAGTCCAAAAGTCTTTTGGATCCGAATATCTTTGAAGAAAATATCAATCCGAAAGATAATCAGACTCGGGTTCTAAATTTGTTTTAGACCCGAGAATATCTGAGGATTTTTGAGAAATGTAGAAAGAAGAATGGTTTGAAAATAATTAAGATTTGAGATCCAAATGTGTTTTGGATCTAAATTATTCAAAAGAAATTAAATAAAATATTTTTGGTATTTTTCTAGCTGTCTTTTTATCTGAAAATCTAATTTTTTTGTCTAAAATTTCGAGCCCTCTTCAATTAAAAAATGTCCCACTATTTATAGAAATTCGGGACAGAATTAAACCGGGCTCGCCGAAGAGTTCGGCAAGCCCCCCCTCCCCTTGCTGAAGAGATCAGCGAGGGTATGGTTCAAAGAATTCCTATTTAGGAATTCTTTGGTCCACGTTAACAGTAATTAGTTTTTTTTTTCTT
>CATIWQ010362557.1:0-11963 GCA_949673415.1 Euphorbia schlechtendalii
CATTTGGAGAGTTAGAGAAAAATTAGTAAAGAGAAAGATCAAAAGCGGAACAAGAAAAAATTAAGTATAGTAATTTTTGCTCATTTGATTACATCTATTAAGGGTTTTCTTTAAGAGAATTTCTCTAAAAATTCTCGGGGATAATTGGGTGTGAGGTGAGAGTTTTGTAAGCACTGTGTAACTTTCTCCATGAATAAAGTCTGCAGCAGCTCTGGAGAGGTAGGCGAAATTGGCTGAACTCCGTCATCAAATATTGTGTTATTTTTCCACTATTATTTTTTCGCATTCCATTAATTTGGTAGAACGGGAATTACCACGTTTATTCCCCAACACAAAGTTGATCCTAACTGTGACGTTTTGATTGTATCATTGAGATATAAAAAGAATTGAGGAGATTTTAGTTTTAGAATTTGTTTTTGGTTGTTTGGCAAAGAAAATGAGGAAAGAGAGGTTAAGTTTTGATGAAAATTAAAGAACACAACATGTGTTTGATAAGATTCTTAAAATAAGTTTGATTGTGTTGAATTATTTACTTAGAAACATGTCTTTGGTTGTTGGGACTATGAATGAAGGAATCAATTATTTTGTTTAGTTGAGTGAATTGGAAGGGCATATTGACTTGTAAAGAAGATTCATGAAAATATGAATAATGCATTTGTTACTATGTTTAAGGCTACATGCACAGAGGCAAAAATATTTGCTATTAGGGTGAAGAGAGTACATGTAACACAAGAGGATTTTGGTATGGTTGCAATAAAGGTCATGAGGGAGACAAATTAAGAATATGACATTGTGAGCTTTTCATGAATGATATTAAATGGAACTAGTTTTAACTGGTAATCATACACTTTAAGTACAAGTTTACTAATGATGATGAATTGTTTGATCTCTGTCTAGGTTTCTTGTTATGAATCGTTTATTTTTTTCTTATTGGTTTGTGATTGTTGATTCTTTTGTTAATATTTGATTTGGATGATGATTAATTTGGGACAAAACATGTAAAATATAATTATGGAGATATGGATGAGATAACTATTGTAGAGATTTTCATGTTGTTTGTATGCGCCCACAACATGTTCGGTGAAATGCTTTACTTGAAACAAAGGCCTTATACCACTACTATACAAGGTATAATGCCCTTGAATCAAGTCAAGCATTTCAATGAGCATGTTATAACGCTCTTTTACAAGGTATAAGGCCTTCATATCATGGTTTTTTACTAAAAAAGTGAGTTAATGTTGTAAACATGAAGGGGGAAATATATTATATAAATACATCATATCACTATCATACCATGTATAATAGTTTTCATATCAAGTTTACGATCTTTTTGTTATACTATTGTGAACATAAAGGGGAAAAAGACTATTAAATACATTATAACACTCTTATACCATTAATAACACCTTCATGAAAAAGGCAGTAAATAAACGAGTATTATACCACTATTATACCATGTATATGATTATGATAAAAAAATTTATTGGAAAATGAGTTCTATTGTAAACATGAAGGGTGGATATACTATATAAATACATTATACCACTATTATACAGTGCATACGAGCTTTCATATTAGGTTAAGGTTTTCATGCTATGATTTTTATGAAAAATTCAGTCTATTATGAACATAAAGAAGAAAAAAACTATATAATTACATTATACAACTCTTATACCATGTATAACACCTTCATGGAATGGCAGTAAAAAACGAGTATTATAACACAATTATACCGTGTGTAAGATTGCATTATTTTTTTTCGAAAAATTCAAAGTGTATGTTAGTTTAAATATAAAATTATGACAAACAGAATATTTAAAAGTGTCAATTCGAAAAAAATCGATGATTCGCGAGATATTGATATTTGAAGTTATGAAATTCAAATTAAATAGTGAAGATAAGGTAGTTTACAAGAGGAAGAAAAAGTCAACATAAAAAAAGATAAAAGTAAAAATGATCTAATTTTTTTGTTGAATAGGATTAGGGATAGGAAGAAAGAAGCGAAGGTAACATACATCCCTCAATGGACCACCACTTACGTAACACCATCCGAAGGAAGAAACAAGACTGCCACATCATGGGGGGACGTTACCCATACCCACTCCCTAAAAACCCCCTAATTTTAGTAAAAGATGAAAAAGAAAAATTACAAAAGCATATAGATGAAAATAAAAGAGATAAAAAAGACCAAATTAAAATAGCTGACTAGCCGAACTAACTAAACCGATAATTACATCAGTCACTGACATCAAAGAAAAATTCATTCCTGATAAAACAAGAGAACGACCAAATAACAAAGAAATTGAGTTCTAGAGCATATTGGCGAACCTACAAGAAACAATATATGGTCTATCTCCTTTGCGGTAATGTTGCATAATGCGCATCTAGAAGGTAATTCAATGTCGTGTGGCATAAGTTTCTCATGCATTGGAATATAACCGGATAAAACACGCCAAAAATAAAGGTCTGTGAAGGTGGAATGATCGGGCTCCATATTAGATGAATATCCATTTGCGATGCAGGTTGTCCACTTAGCCAAAAATAGAACATTTTTGTTCGAATAAACTCCATTATTAGCTGGTTTCCAACAAAAAAAGTCGATGGGATCATTAGCTCTCTGGATAGGTTGAATTTGCATCTACAAATCTGGTGATAAATCTAAAATATTCTAGCTGGAAATCAGCCTATCATCTACGAGTTCTATCTTGCCACATCTTTCATTCATAGTTAAGTTCATTTATTCCACAACCAAGGGAATAATCCATTCATCGTTCCAAAAATTCAGCTTTGAAGATTGGCCAATAAACCATGTTGAATTCTTTCTAAGAGTGAGGTAAATACTCTTAATGGAACTCCATAAACTCGAATAAATTTGAGTTTTTTTAGGGATTCCTGACGTCGACATGAACTTACTCTACATCATGTTAAAGATTATTGAAGATTCTTGTAATTAAAGACCATGCGAGCTTTCTAAGAATTGCCTCATTTTTCATACCAAGGTCCTTAATACCGATGCTACCTTCCCTTATTGGATGGGTACAATAGTGCTTAGGAACAACGATAAGCTTTTTCACATCAATGGAACTGGACCATATGAAATTGCGCATAGCCATATTTAAAATCATAATTAAGCTACTAGGCCATTTATAGATTGAAAAAGAATGAACTAAAGAACTAGCGATTACTGAGTTGTCTAGCGCAAGCCTTCCCGCATACAAGAGCGACGTACCTTTCCATGTAGAAAACCGAGCCATAACATTATGCAAATTATGCCTCAAATAAACAGCCTTTAGGGAACTAACAAAGAGTGAAACCCTCAAGTAACTAAATGGCTACCCAAATTTGAATCCCAATCGATTCCAATAACGTAGCCACCCTGGCCGCTAGAACCAGTTTATCTAGAAATGCCCCTAACTTGTCCCAATTGATACGTTGGCCCGAGATACTACCATAATAATCAAGTACTCCTCTGATGGTGTTGAAATTTCCAGCAGTGGCAGCCATAAAAATAAGAAATTCATACACATATAAAAGATGAGAGGGGAAGCAGTGCTCCCTCGTATACTTTCATACACTTTAAAGATCCTTTATTCGCTAAACTGGACATCCGTCTTCTTAGATAATCCTCAGCAATCCTAAAGACAATGGGAGATAGCAGATCCCCCTGACGGACCCCTTTACTGCAATCAAAATACCCTTTAATCCCACAATTAGTCTTAATAGATATTTTTGTTGAATCTAGTATTGCTCTAATCCAACAACAAAATTTGCTTGAAAAACCAAAAGCCTTTAAAACCTCAAAGATGAATGGCCATTCAAGGGAGTCGAAAGCCTTCCTAATGTTGAGTTTTAATGCGACATTGCCACCAAATGCTTAATTATTAAGGACATTAACCCCTTCAAAGGCCAGGGGAATGTAGTGATGAATGTTCCTTCCTTTGACAAAGCCAAACTGAGATGGTGAAATAATACGAGAAGCCCTACTTGAAAGATGATCAGCCATAATTTTTGCAATGATTTTATAACTGAAATTACTCTTGACAATTAACCTGAATTTAGAGAGACGGATGGCTCCATCTTTCTTCGGAAGCAAAGCCATAAAATTTAGATTAAGACTAGGAAGGATAATACCTGTTGTGAAAAATCAAATCACCATATTGTACACATCTTTCCCGATAATGTCCAAGAATGTTGAGAAGAATAGACCAGTAAAACCATCCAGACCTGGAGCACTCTTTGCATTTAAACCGAAGACACCCTTATGAATCTCCAACTCAGAAGGTATACAGGTTAGGCTGCCATTTTCTTCCTCTGTAACAAGCCTCAGAATCACCGTATGAACATCTGCATACTCTCTTGCAATGTTTTGGTCCGAATGAAACAACTCTGAATAATAAGATATCACCTAGTTTAAGATTATTTCTAGGTCCATGGTAATAGTGCCATCAATATAGAGGGAGCTCATACCCGCTGCAGCTTTCTTAATATTTGCCATGAGATGAAAGAAAATTCATGTTTTGGTCCCCTAATTTTAACCATGAAATTCAGCTTTTCTCCTTCAAATAAATTTCTTTCCTCAAAAGATGCCCATTAAACTAGGAGTGAGCATTGAATTCGAGCAAATTTAATTCCTCCGAAACACCCTCATTTGTAATGCGACATTGAGTGCTGGCTAAAATCTCTTTCCAATAATTAGTCCTCTCGTCTAAATGACCAAATGCCTCCTCATTCATGTGTCTAAGAATCGCTCTCAGTGTTTTTAACTTCAAAGAAAGTAAATTCATCAGTGGAAGAAGAGGAAAGTTACCTTGCCAATGTTCCGAGATGACTAAGTGAATACTGCTATCCCTAATCCACATACTTTGGAAGCAGAACCTTGAGTAACCTCGAATCCTATTGGAATAAGATAAAATATTGGATGGTGATATGAACAATGACGAGGAAGCACTACCACTAAAGTAGTTTGCCATCTTGAAACCAAATTTTGATGGACTAGAACTCTATCCAATTTGCAATCTACTCTTTCGTTACCCGCTCTGATGTTGTACATGTGTAAACTGGCCTCAAGGTAATAGGCTCAACTAATTTTCATCTATCAATAAATCTTCAAAAATCAGCACAACTATTAGAATTAGGTGCATTACCAATTTTTACATGGCTGGCAAGAACCGCATTTTTTAAATCACTCGTTACATCCTAGTTCCCCAAACTTGACTCGTGAAAACCAATAATATCAGTATACATATTCTATCTCTCAAGAACTGAAATACTACAATAAATAATCCCAAAGAAGTGGAGCGTATTATTTAAAACACAATTCACAATAATCACTTGAGAAGTAATTAAGGAAATAGAAAAGTTGAATACCAGATGAACCGATTTCAACACCCATAAACTTGAAGGATTCTTGTCAGTAACAATTATCAATTCAAACTCAATTCTTCTCCAAAAAGTCATCTCTATCCTATCAAAATTAATCATAGGTTTCTGCAATCACAGAAGTAAAGGTTTGTGAGAAAAAACAAGGTTAGAGACCATTTGCTAGGTTTCTAATGCTGGTTAATTAGACAATAATTGAACATGCAACGTTGTAAGGTAGAATTTTAAAACTTAAAATTAACCCTAAAGTATCTCCTAAGCATGCCATGATTGATATATTCTAAGTTGAAACGTTCCATAGATGCCAGTAGGTTTATAAAACTTATAAAAAAAACCCTAGCATCTAAGTTTATAGCATTACTAGTTGATGCGTGCTTCTCTCTCTTTTGGATGCGGTGTTCCCTTAGAGCAATTCAGGAAAACTTCATTGGCACAAGCCTCAAAACAAGGATAGCCTCTACGATTGATCCACACAGATCTTCACCGATCAAAACCTCATTTGAAGTAGAACCCGTTGGTAGAAAGCAGCTGGTAGACCGCTCGAAGACCAACCTGAAAATAATTAACTGAGAATGCACACTTCAAAGTAGAAAGAGCCTTCTAAAGAATTCTTCATCGCTTGGAGAAACTCATGGAGGATCTCGCAAAATCCCAAGAAGAAAAGATGTCGAACTCAGAGAGAAAGGTTGAGCTGAAGTGATTTGAAAAAGGATGAGGGAGCAACTATTTATTGGAAGAGGGGGAGCTAAAAGCTCCCCATTTTTCCAATGTGGGATAGGGAAAAACCCTATCCCAAACGGGTCAACTACACGGATCCCTAGGATCCATGAGCTGACCCGCATACACAACCTGCTTGTGCGGGCTGTGGCAGCCACGCAAGGCAACCCTTAATGGACTTGCTTACCCCATAAGCTGGGCCATACGGGCTATTCTAGCGGGCCTGCTATCTGCTAGAGCATGGGGGCGCTAGCTTTTTATCTCGCGGGGCCTCCGCGCAGGCCTCACCCTGAACAATCCGTGTTCGTTTAGGACCCACTCGCAACGGGAAAAATTCCCTTTCTTAGCTCAATGTAATTTTCCCAATTTTCTCCTTTATTCCTTTTATTATTATTTTGGTCCGACCAATAAATAATTACTCCAATGGATTCGACAACCTAAATATTCTCGGCATAGACTGAGTCTATAGGTTCTTTACTTAGTCCGATAAAGACTCAAAGTGTGTGACCTCATAGGATCCCTAAGTTTAAAGCCGCTAGAGGTTAACGTAAACTTAGCTTCCCATCCGGGAACCTTTAGCCTCAGTGTTCCAGACCGATAGGTAACCCGATGACTCTAAACGATCAAATGGACTTTCTAACAAAGGCGTATGATCCCTGACACTTAGAACGTCATGTGCCTATGACTTGATTCGGTTCTGCAATAGTAACCAATACAACACACTCCTTCTATCAGGTTAAGTACCATCTTGTTTATTGTGCTCGGGTTAAGTGTCAGCTCATGTAATAACCATAACTATCCTGGAATTAGACGTGTTCACGAATAACACCACTCGCCATAATGTATCAAGATTGACTAGAAAACTCATTTTATTAATCTTATACTCTGATTAGTGGTTTATGAGTGTGTCTCTTCAACAAGGGGCCCTAAGGTACATCTCCCATTATATCACTATATCAGGAGCAATGGATCCCATCTTGACTACTCGACTTACCAACATGTAATCATCAATACACCCGTAATCACCCCGTATCATCCTAATCACCAGGGTATAAGTAAGTATGACCCAAAGTATAACAGTTTCTACATAAGGTAACTAGTATCTCAGGTCTGAGGATACTTGTACTGCTACTACAATAAGACATGACACCAACACATGGGTATAGTTATTTCCGAGTGTCTATCTTATAGCGGTCTCCATTGTATTACCCGAATACATTCATGTGTTAACTCAAGGTAGCACCTTCAGCTCGTGAGATCGGCTGCTTGGATCTAATCGAAGGAGTAAGCCTACACATGCTAGTTTATCCGCTTCATTGATGTCCAGTCTCAATGAAACTATGACTAGGGATATTTAGACTATTCATAGTAACACTTATGTGCAATTCTCACACCCTATGGCTCCCGCAATGTTCTCGCACTTTTACACGATGAAGTAGTCATTGACTTTGTCTTATCAATGTGCATATATATATATATATAATACTATACATATATGATACCAGCAAGATACATAAATAAATAAAAGCATTCATAAATAACAAAGATTCCTTTATTAATAATAATAATAATAATACAAAATTATTTGTACATTATGACCAATTAAGATACATCGCCCTAATTGCCTCCAAGACATACATCATATCTAACATCTAAATTATTGAAACCCTGACAATTCCAATATAGACAATTCATTGAGAATGGTTGCAGGTGCTCCGACGCAACACTAAAGATTTTAAACCACCCCAATTAGATTTCCTACCCCTCATGGTTTGCCATTGGTCCCCATTCTCTTCTTCCTCAACCTGCGGCCCAAGATTTACCTACTATAGTCTTATACTTGGTATTAGCGATCTTTGATGATAAAGGGGCATTGAGATTGACTTCCAAGTTAATACCTTCTGAATTGAAAATACACTCTTGAATTGAAGGGGTAGATGTATCAATTCGGTCTGCCGTTTCGTGATCTCCACTGATATCCTCATTATTAACCAAGCACTCTTCCTCAGACTCATCTGTGGAGGATTCAGTCGCGTGATCATTTGTAGCTTACTTGTCAATGTCTTTCTCGATAATTTGGAAAAATGAACCGATTAGGATGTCAGATTTATTGTTTTTACTTTCCTCAAAGGCATGTTGTTGTTGTTTACACCTCTAAATAAGAGTAAGATTCGGTTGGTCCGACTTCTTGTCATTTGCCTTTCGGGTCTGACCATCTTCTAGTTTTTTATTCCTTTTGCAGTCGTAAACTTTATGTCCCACTAAGCCATAGAGCTTGCAAGAATCTGGTGGATTTTCATAAACGATATCAATCCATAGTTCCTCACCTTCCCTCTTGATTCCCACTATCCCTGGCAGCAAGGTTGACATGTCAATATCAACCAAAACACGAGCAAAGTGGCCATAGCTGCCTTCTTTAGTCACCCTATTGATACATAATAAAATTCCAACAACTTGTGGTTTCTAAGAGGGTTCTTGGATCCCAATATTCCCAAGGGAGGGCTTGAAGACATACCCAAACCTAAGCGTTGGAAGCTTTCTATGCATAAGGATTAAAATCTTGCACTCATAGTTGAATTCTTAAAATTCCAGGTTTGATGTTGAGGCTGCCCTTACTCCAAACTTGATTTTTTTCCTCCTGCGATCCCAACATAATGTGGAAGTAGCCCCTTCCGATGGAAATCAAGCGCCACTGCGTATTCATTCCCCAAATTTTTGTGAGTTGCAATTTATGTTCATTTGTTTTCCTTGGAGCGTCTCCTTTAGATAAAATAATTCTACCAATCAAAGAATAAGATTTACCCTCTGATCATAGACTTCTTGAGTAATTTTGACGGACTTGAAACCGCCTTTGTCTCTGACGGTGGCCGTTATTGGTGCAGGAATTTTCTCCGACAAGCTGTCATGAAAAGCTGCAACGTAGGATTTAGTCTGTTGTTGCTATCCCCGTTGGAGCTCTCTATCATATAATTTCCTCTCAAATAGATGAGCTATGTTCAATTCCGAAGCAATCTCAATCGCCATCGTTAAAATTGGACAATAAACCGCAAGAAACAAATCAAGTAAACCAAGATAACAAGTTATTGAAAACTTTAGCTTCAAGAAAATCAAGAAAGCGTTGAAAAACAAGATAACCAAGCTCGAAATAGAGAGCAGACGTAACCTTTGGAGGAGTGGTGATTAAATTGCCGGAGAAGAAGGGTTTTCAGGTGAGAAACAAATCGGAAAAGTGGTTAAGAGAGTTTCGGCCAAAGAAGGTCTCTAAACCCTAGTTGAGCTATAAGTCGTCCAATCTCCCAGCTCCAATTCTGATAAAAAATTATCTAATGAAATGACAAAGTTAATAATAATTCCTCATTAATTTAACAACATTAAAATATAATTTTTTTTGGCATTTACCTTAATTGCTCAATATATTTGAAGGTGTTTTTTATGGAACAAAGTTATCATTACTTTGCATTTTATATTCATTGGATCAATTTTCGCATCATTTTTCCAATGATTAAAAAATGCAAAATATTGATAATTCACAAAATCATAATATAATTTTTCTTAATTTGAAAAAGGGATTATCTCAATTTCACTTTTCTTATGATATTTTATTTATTAAAATGGAGATTCTGAATTACTTTTAAGTTTTCACTAATGAAGAATATACAAGAAGTTTCGGTAACTTTTTATTCAATATTTGTTTTAAATTTAGTAGTATTGTTAACTTTGTTATCCAAAACTGATAAAGGATTAAGTTGTGGTTACTTGTGAAAATACAAAGTAACCTTTGAAAATAACACCTCGTGAAAGTGTGCTCTAGCCATTCTGATTTGTGTAAGAATAATCAAATTTTGTATTTGATTAAGAAGCAAACAAGCAATGGTCAAAGCTATTGCTACTGATAGAAGACCATAACGGGTGAATTGTACTTTTCATAAAACATATCGTTACTAAATAGTAATGAATCCAATTATTTCATATACCCAGTCAAACACAACTCTATCCTTTTCAATATTTGATACACTTTCATTGTTTTCATTAATTTTGATTTGTTTGTCCCTGTTTATAAGAATCAAATATTCAATTTTGTGGGTTTATTAAATTAGGTTTTAATATGTGATTTAAAAGGTTCATGTTCTAATTCATATGCGGGTAAAATATGATGAAATTTTAATATATTAATGTAAGTAAAATTGCACGATTATTAAAAAAAAATAACATCTTCCCTTCATCCACATGAACTAAAAGTTGTTCATGCACAGACTTTACTTTCAATCAATCGAAGCCTTGTGATTTTAACTTCTTCATTAAATTAAAGGCCATATTTTCCTTATTATATTACAAAACTTCCTAAATTGGAATTCATTAAAGACTTGTCGTCATTCAAACAAATTCATCAAAATGACAATTTATTGACTATTCTTCATGCACACGAATGCTGTTTTACAAAAGTTCATTTGCTCTATCAAACAAAACAAAATGAAAGCTAATTCATACATGATTTTGGCATGTACTGAATCATGGTTTCATTCTCAACTAAACAACAATCGATTTAGTCACTTCAGTATGCATGGGTGATTACATTACATACGAGATAATTTAGACTCTTTTTTTCCA
The DNA here is from genome assembly GCA_949673415.1 of Euphorbia schlechtendalii. Lineage (NCBI taxonomy): Eukaryota > Viridiplantae > Streptophyta > Magnoliopsida > Malpighiales > Euphorbiaceae > Euphorbia > Euphorbia schlechtendalii. The sequence continues at coordinate 10,705 of CATIWQ010362557.1, forward strand.
ATGTGGGTGCGCTTCAATTTACTCAATTTACACTCTAGATTTTTTTTTGGACCCTCGGGCCTTCTTGATATCGATCAATGAGTAAATTTATGTATACGGTGTCAAAACAAAAACAATTTACTTGTGGTAAACTTCAATTTAGGACTTGTTTGTTATTGTTTTTTCGTGTTGTTGTCTTGAAAAGTTCAAATCACAAAATTTCAATAAAACAACATATTTTGGTTTTGTACAAAATATTTTAACTCTTAATACTAATTAATTAGGTTTTGTGTGTTATTGATTTTGAATGGTCAAAATTTGTTGTCATATGGAAAGCTTCGGAATGTAATTTTTCAGGGCATTACTCTCTGGGAAAGCATTCTCAAGTCAACCTTTACCCTACTTACATGTCATTCGTTGTGTTCATTTATGTTCCATGTTTCATGGATTTACATTATTTTTTCTTCGGGGTGCATAGGATCCGACATTTTTTAAATAAGGGTAAATTTAAAATAAATGTCTTGTGGTTTCATTTATTTTCAACAACATGCCTAGTGAATTTTTTTTTTCAAAAACATGCCATCTGATTTATAATCACTAGAAAAAAGAGGAAGAATTATTTTTTTTCATTAAGAATAGTAGTGTTAGAGGAGGTGTTTCAATCAATTTAACATTTCTATAATTTAATCATATTATTTAAGAATTATACATAAAAATTGAGTAATTTTTGGAAATTCTTTATTTTATTATGAATTTTTTTAAGTTGTCATCACGTTTAAATTAAAAAAAATGTGTGCTTCTTAAATAAGTTTTAAATTTTATTATTAAGATGTATTGTATTTTATTAATTAAGCTCAAAAAATTCAGTTCAAAATTGATAAGATTACCCATTTTTATAACGTAATTAAAATTGAAAATCTTTTTTTTTTGCTAACGGTTACAAACCACAAGGTAATTTTTTAAAAAAATTCCATAAGGTATGTTTTTTTTTTAAAACCTACGGAGAGACAATGTATTTCTTCATCGGAAAAAGTTTGGGATAGGTGAAAATTTCGGGTCGCTCGTCCCAACTAGGTTGATGCGAGTCGCTTACCTACAAAACACCTATCCCTCATTTTATTAAAATGAGCGCATCACAAATCGTGAGTCACCCAAATAAATTACATAGTTCAAATACAAATAGAGCTAGCATCAATTAAAACATCATTTGCCGTAAAAGAAATATGCTTTTTCCTGATCTTGAAGAAGAACCAACATTGATGAACGCTAGCTTGAAAAAG
>CATIWQ010362637.1:0-12117 GCA_949673415.1 Euphorbia schlechtendalii
CTTAGAGTTTCTAATCTTCCACATCTATATTTTCTCAACTGTTCGTTCTAATCTTCCTACCCAAAAATATTAATTCTATTTTTATTTCCTTATTTTTATCTTTCCCTTCCATATCTTTAGACCTGGTTCCTTTCCTGTGGGTTCGATATCTTTTAAAACTACATCGCAACTGTATTCTTGTCGTTATCATCATTTTTCTATGTGATAAGAGGTATTGACAACACCTACATTTATTTGTGAACAAGTTTTTGGCGTAGTGAATAGCCAACAGTTCACGAGATTTTGGAACCATTATTGATTAAACTTATTAGTAGAAAAGTGGCAAACAAACTCCTACACAATGTAACCAATATCTCAGGTTTGAGGATACTTGTACTGCTATTGCAATAAGATCTGACACCAACACAATGATATAGTTATTTCCTAGTGTATGTCTTATAGTGGTCTCCTCAAGGTACCACTTTCAGCTCGTAAGATTGGCTTCTTGGATCTAAGCCAAGGAGTAAGCTTACACATGCTAGTTTGTATGCTTCATTGATGTCCATTCTTAATTAAAATATGATTAGGGATATTTAGACTATTCATAGTAACATGTGTGTGCAGTTCACACACCACATAGCTCCCACTATGTCCTCTCACTTTCACACAATGAATTAGTCATGGACTTTGCATTATCAATTCGCATATATAATAACATATATATGATACTAGCAAGATACATAATTTAAATAAACATTAATAAATAACAAAAATGCCTATATTATTGATAACAATAATTTGGAAGCTATTTGTACATTATAACTAATAAAGATATATCACCCTAATTGCCTCTAGGGCATACATCATGTCTAACAAAAATAGTGTTATTATGTTTTTATATAGCATATTCCCCTTTATGCTTACAACAAATTTTACATTCTAGTAAAAAAAACCGTGGCATGAAGGCCTTATACCTTGTATAAGAGTGGTATCACATGTTTGGTGAAATGCTTGACTTGAACAAATACATTATACATTGTATAAGAGTGGTACACGACCTTTGTGTCGGACTCAGTAAGGCTGATAAACAAGTCAGAGGTGGGGTGAATGACTCTTTTTCGAGTTCTTAAAACCACTTAGAGGTATTGTGGAATATTACCTCTAAAGCTTCTTCAGAATAAATAACTAACTTGTAGTTTTTATCAAAAGGCCCCGGAAAGTCAAAATTTGCATTACAACCTTTGAATTAAATTTAGTAGACTTATCTAACTATGAATGCAATGATAGCTAATATAATAGGGAAGAGAATTTGCAAACTTAACTTTTTATACTGGTTCAGCCTCTACATAATCCAATCCTTGGAAACTATGTCCAAGTTAATTCACTATAGATTCTTTTTTGGATGAAGAAGCAAACAGCTACAATGCTGATTGAGGTGTCGTCCAACAATCATAATAATTTTGAGCTTTTCCAATACATAAGTACCTTCCTTGTTGTATCTAGACTCAAAGCTTTCCCAATACATAGAGTACTATTCTCTTTTAGTATCTAGGCTCCCTCACACTAACTTAGCAATTATGATAATGACTATAATTTTCGATAAGAATAAAAAAAGTGAGTATTCTGAACAATGTTTAAGTAAAAACTCAATTACAAATAGATTGGATTTAGTGTTTGCTAAAGAATTCAGAATGGGGTTTTGTAGAGATTTTGCAATAGCTTGATTGCTTTTGATTTATAGTACTTCACCACATTTTTCAGTTCAGAGAAATCATCCTTTTATTAGCATCAAGGAGATTTCTATTGAGCTTGGACTGTAGCAAAATATTTATCTGTTATCTCTTGAGATTTAGCCATTTTTATTTCTATTTACACACAACTGTCTAAGGAAAACTAGTGTGAGCTTTGTCTATGAAGAAAGAGAAAATCTTGGTCACCACAATGTACTGTTGTTTTCTATGAGGGAGAAGGAATGTTTTTGTTCCTTGCACTGCAAAATCATTTCATCCTTTTCTCAAGAGGGGGCTTTTGTGTGTAATGACATTTGATGTGATGTCTAATGATATCAGCTCTTGTGGCTAATGAGTATGTTTACCAATTTATCCTTGGAAATTTCAAGGAGTTGCATCTTTTGAAGTGAAGCGGCTTCTAAGAGTAAAGGTTGTTCTAGAATCTTTAACTTGAATTTTGAAGTTCTAGATCTTCTGAATACTCTGACGCCATGAGAACTTCTTAAATTAGAATCAACAAAACCTTATTTCTAGGATCTGAATCCAACAATCTCCCTCATTTTATTGGTTCGAGTGATCTTTAAGGACAATGGTGACTTTTTCTTCTTCATAATTTTAGTTTGTTCTAAGATACTTCTATCTTCTTGAGTTTCCTGTAGCATGTTTAACATCAAAGAAGATAGTACAACACACAGTTGTACTCTTAACAATTATAGAGAAGATTTCCATTAGATAATTTCAGCTTTTAACTAAGTTAAAAGCATAAAGACAATTACAAACAATACACAATGATTATAGGAAAAAGCTATTCTATTTCATTTTAACAAAATCATAATATTCAAGCTTCTTTAGGTCCTGAGATGGTCTATCAATCTCCATAGCCATGGTTGATGAAGATAGATTCATTCTTCTTTCCCCAATGGCTTTAAAATTGTGCTATTTCTTCTCCCTCCACTTAGTGCCTACAAGCTAAGCAACAATTGAATCTTCATCTAGGGTAAACCGTTGAATACATTCCTGAACGGCAGTAGCATTAGCTTAAAAAGGAGGTAGAATCTGTTGAATCAACTTAGCTGCTTTGTTAGAGACCATTGGAAAGAGGCTTTCAAGAATTAGAGAAAGAGCCTTCTAATTCCAGATCCACTGCATGTTCAAGCCATTTTCCAGATGATGCAAATAAGGCACATTCTCACTATCATGAGTGCAAAAGGAATGAAGAGATAACTTTTCCAATTTTTCACCCAAGGAGTTGACATTTGATTACAGGTTTTGGAGTTGATCATTCTGCTTAGCAATAACACTCTCTTTGGCTTCTTCAATCACCTTAGCAAGGCCATCAACACTCTCCTTGAGTTGATCAAAGATATAATCAGTAATATAATTTTTATAGGCAAATGCATCCTCATTTACCCTTTGAACAAAGCTATCGATGGCTTTGATAACTTCAGCTCGAATCTCCTTCTAAGAATCTTCAATGGCTTTGAGAGTCTCTGTTCTGAAGTTAGATAAGAGTTTCATCATTTTTGCCAAGATATCTTACATTTTACCTTGCTGCCATAGGCTGATCACATTATGTCTTCTTAGGTTGGTAATATCAATTTCAGGCCAAGTGAGTACTCAACTTAGCATAGCTCAATATCCGTACCAAGAGTAGTTATACAATTAGTGATTTACCTTTGAGATTCTAGCCTGTTCTCGAAGATTTCATCATGTGTGATCTCAATTCCCCTTTCTCCCGTTGCAAGCCTTTCATTCATGGCCACCAGAGTGTCCCTAATATCAATGTAATTGCCTAAACTTGTCTCCATCAGTGTTTGTAGATGCTGGATGAGCTTAGAGCGGATTTGAAAAGCCATTGGTATTTGATTTACAAGTATAATCAAAATTTGAGCTAGCTGTGTCACTAAGGCCACACTTTTGGCAAGCTGCCTATTGAAGGGCATAACCTTGATGTCTACCACTGAGTCACTAAGCCTCAAGGCCATTATCAACAGATCATCTAAAGTCTTGCTGATGTGATGGAGGGAATTAATAGGAATGGAAGTTGATGAATTGGCATTTCCTTCATTAACATTTTCCCCAAAATTCCTTATTCTACTACTTAGAGTTTCATCACCTTCAATCCTTTGAGTGGGCGGCCATTGTAGAAGAATCAGAGCATTCGAGGGATCCACTTCTTCTTTATTCTCTTTTGGAGCACTTTCTTTTCCTTAATTCTTGGTCTCCTTAGCCTGTTCAAATTTGGCTTTCATGTCTTTAGTCCCTTCCATTTCCATGAAATCATCATCCTCTTCATTTACCATTTCTTCTATGATCACTCTTTTGTTAGTTACCAACATGTCAAAGGAAATAATTCTAGGCACATGCTCAAAGGTAGAAATATCAACAGCCTTTGAAGAGCGCACACCCCATTTAATTACTATTGTTCTTCTAGAGTACCTCAACCATTTCCAACACTAAGATCTTGCTTGATATCTTTTGATTCAGAATGTTTTTCACTCTCATTAGCAAGTTCATTAATGAATGCTGAGTAATGGTGGCGGCTATAACAAGAGGATTTTTACCTTTTGGAGAAAGAGTTTCCTTTAGAGTTGCTGACTTAAATGGTGGAGTGTTGAGTGGTGCTTTAAATAAATTTGAGGGATCAATACCACCAATTGCTTGTCCAAAGGAGGAGATTTAGTTTTTTTTCAATAGTCTCTTGACCTTTAACAGAGGCATGAATTTCTGGTAAAACAAAACAGTAATTGAACATGCAAACTTCCAAGGTGGAATTTCAAAACTTAAAATTAACCCTAAAGGAACTCCTAAGGATGCAATGATTGATATAACCTAAGTTGAAATTTTCCATAGATGCTCATAGGTTTATAAACCTAAATAAATGAAACCTAGCATTTAAGTTAAGAGCATTATCAGTTGATGCGTGCCTTCCCTTTGGTGCGGCGCTCCCTTAAAACAAATGGACAGCACTTCGTTAGCACTAGCCTCTATTCTAGGATGGCCTCTATAAATGATCCACATAGATCCTTACCAACCAAAACCTCCGGTTGAGGAAGAACCCATTGGTAGAGAGCAGCTGCTAGATTACTCGAAGACCAACACAAAAAATATAACTTAGAAGGATCTCTTAAAAATATGAATGATCCTAAAAAAGAATTCTTGCAACAATGGAGAAACTCGTGGAGGATCTCACAAAAATTTTGCAAAGAAAAGATGTTAAAACTCAGAATGAAGGCTGAGCTGAAGTGGGAAACAAAGGAGCAGGAGGAGGCTATATATAGGGAGAAGGGGAGCTGAAAGCTACCCTATTTACCAATGTGGGATGGGATTTCCCACTCGAAAAAATGAATTGACCGTGCGAATCTCGAAGCTCCATATATCAACCCACTGCAAAGCTAGCTTCACGAGTTGTGCACTGCCTCCACAAGGTAAGCTCGCTTATCCTACAAGCTAAGCGTGTGGGCTGTTCTACAAGCCCGGCTTGCATTCTTGCTAGTGGACCTGCTGCCCGCCAACATGCGCTGGCCTAGTGCCAGTGCATGCTAGTAACCTGTGAGCAAATTTTACTCACAGGGCAACCGTGTAAGCCCCACTCACAAATAACCCATGTTCGAAAGGCCCACTAGCAACGGGAAAAAATCCCTTGCAATGCCTTGTGTAATTTATCCCAAAACTCCTCCTTTAAATCCTTTTAATTATTAATTAGTCCAATGAATCAATAATCCATCCAACGATTTTAACTTTCTTCATATTCTCAGCATAGACCCAGTCTATAAGCTCTTTACTTAGTTCGATAAGGACACAAAGTGTGTGACCTCATAGGATCCCAAAGTATAGAACCACTAGAGGTTAACCTAAACATGGCTTTCCATCTAGGAACCTTTAAGCTCAATGTTCTAGATAGAATTGGAACCCGATAACTCTTGATAATTAAATGGGCAATCTAGCAAAAGGTAAATGATCCCCCGATACTCGGAACATTACGTGCTCATGACTTGATCTGATGCTGCAATAGTAACCAATACAATACACACCTTCCATCAGGTTAAGTACCATCAAGTTTATTGATCTTGAATTAAGTGTTAGCTCATGTAATAGCCATAGCTATCCTGGAATTAGACTTGTTCATGAAGAACACCACCAGCCATAATGTATCAAGATTGAATAAAAACATGTTCTATCAATCTTATACTTTGCTAAGAGGTTTATGAGTGTGTCTCTTCAACAAGAGGCCTTAAGGTACATCTCCCATTATATCACTATATCAGGAGCGATGGATCCCATCTTGACTACTCAACTTTCTGACGAGTGATCATCACTATACTTGTAATCACCTATATCATCTTAATTGTCGGGGTATGAATAAATATGACCCAAAGTATAACAACTCCTACATTAGGTAACCAGTATCTCAAGTCTGAGGATACTTGTATTGCTATTACAATATGATATGACACTAACACGTGGAGATAGTTATTTCTAAGTGTTTGTCTTATAGCGGTCTCCAATGTATTACCCGACTACATTCATGTGTTTACTTAAGGCACCACCTTCAACTCGTGAGATCGGTTGCTTGGATCTAATCCGAGCAGTGAGCCTACGCATGCTAGTCTGTCCACTCCATTGATGTACAGTCCTAATGAAACTATGACTAGGGATATTTAGACTATTCATGGTAACACGTGTTCGTAGTTCTCACACCACATAGCTCCCACTATGTCCTCGCACTTTCACACTATGAAGTAGTCATGAACGTTGTCTTATCTATGTGCATATGCATAATAACACACACACACACACACCCACCCACCCACACACACACACACACACACACAGACACACACACAGACACACACAGACACACACACACACACACACACACACACACACACATATATATATATATATATATATATATATGATACCAGTGAGATACATAATTTAAATAACATTGATAAATAACAAAGATTCCTTTATTATTGATAACAATAATCTGATAATTGTTTGTACATTATAACTAATAAAGATATATCGCCATAATTACCTCTAGAGCATACATCATGTCTAATAATCTCCCACTTGCACTATAGTAAATTACCCATGTGCTTCATATACTCGTTAACATGCTAGTCATGCTTAACCTAAGTCAATGGCTTCGTTAGCCCATCCACTAAATTCTGATCCTTAGGGATGTATTCTAAGCTTATATCCTTTCTAGCTACTATCTCTTGAATGAGATGGTATTTTCTGAGTAGATGTCTGTTTCTTTGACGAGATTATAGTTCCTTTGCTTGAGCATTAGCCTCATTATTATCGTAATAGATCACTATTGGATTTACAATGCTCGACTCCACACTGAGATCACTAATAAATCCCTTAAGCCAGATAGCTTACTTAATTGCTCCTGAAGTAGCTATATACTCAAATTAAATGATTGAATCTTCAGTCGTAACCTATTTGAAACTTGTCCAAACAATTGCCCCTCCATTTAACATAAACACATAACCTGACTAGGACTTGTAATCATCCTTGTCAAACTGAAAACTTGAGTCAGTGTATCCCTTCACAGAGAGATCACCTTTCATATACCAAAAAATGTATCATTAGTCCTACGTAAGTATTTAAGGATAGTTTTAATAGTAATTTAGTGCTTCTCTCCTAGATCAGATTGAAATCTACTTATGACGCTTAAAGCATATGAGATATCAGGCCGAGTGCATGCCATGGCATACATGATGGATCTTATTGATGAAGTATAGGGTATTCCATTCATGCGCCATATCTCTTCTTGTGTTCTCGGACACTCAAATTAGAAAGGTGAATCCTGTAAGATATTGGGAGATAACAATTTATTGATTACTCAAGGTTAAAATCTAACCAAAACCTTGTTTATGTATGTACTTTGAGAAAGACTTAGTAGCCTTCTGAATCTATCATGATAGATCTTTATACCTTGTATAAAAGCTGTTTCTCAAAGATCTTTCATGTAGAACTTCTTTGACAATCATGACTTTACTGTTTGAATAAATGGAACATCATTTCCTATCAATAATATGTCATCAACATATAACACAAGCTTCCAAACTAGGAGAGCCTCTATGACTTGATCCACAAAGATCTTCACCGACCAAAACTCGGAGAGGTAGAACCCATTGATTGATAGCAGTTACTAGACCACTCTTAAATCAACCTGAAAACCAAAACCAAAAGCTCACTTGAACATAGAGCCTTGTAAAAGAACTCTTAAATTTGTTTAGAGAAACTCGTGGAGGATCTCGCACAACAAAAGAAGAGAGAGTAGAAACAGGAGAGAAAACAAGCTCAAAGCTTTTTAGTGCGTGTGAATAATGAGAGGCTTAGAAGCCTATTTATAAGGAAAAAGGGGGAGTGATAAACTTCGCCTAAAACTCTACATGGAATGGGATAAATCCCATCCCATGTCTAATGGGTCAACCGCGCTGGTATAGGTACCCACAGGTTATATGCCACTCAAGTACTGCCTTGTGGTAGAGCTCACGGCCTGCAACCCGCTAGCGCATGTGGGTTACCCCCGCACGCTAGCGACCCACGAGCCCATTGGTTAGCGGGGCAGCCATGCAGGCCCCACTTAGAACAACTGGTGTTCAGTTTGGGGCCCACTCGCAATGGAAAAAATCCCTTGCTCGCTTCGTGCAACCTTTTCCATGTTTTCTCATAATTCCTTTTAATTATTATTTTGGTTAAACCAATTAATAATTCTTCTTATTTATTTCATGTCTTGTATTTTCTGTACAAACCTAGTCCATAGGTTCTTTACATGGTCCAATAAAGACCTAAAGTGTGTGACCTCATAGGATCCCAAAGAATAGAGCCACTAGAGGTTAACCTAAACTTGGCTTCCCATCAGGGAACATTTAGGCTTAGTGTTCCAAACTGTTATAGAATCCAATAGCTCTAAACGATTAAATGGGCTTTCTAGCAAAGGCGTATGATCCCTCAATACTTAGAACGTCACATGCCTGTGACTTGATCCAGTTCTACTGTACTAACTAGTATAATACACTCCTTCCATCTAGTTAAGTACCATCTAGTTTATTGAGCTCAGATTAAGTGTCTGCTCATGTAATAGCCATAGCTATCCTAGAATTAGACTTGTTCACGAACACCACTCAGTCATTTTGTATCTTGATTGATTAGAAAATCCATTCCATCAATTGTATACTATGATAAGAGGTTTATGAGTGTGTTACTTCAATAAGGGGCCCTAAGGTACATCTCTATTATATTACTATATCACAAGCGATGGATCCCATCTTGACTACACAGCTTACCAATATGTGTTCATCGTTATACCCGTAATCACCAGTGTCATCCTGATCACCTGGGTATGAGTAAGTATGACCCAAAGTATAGCAACTCCTACATAAGGTAATTGGTATCTCAAGTCTGAGGATACTTGTACTGCTATTGTAATAAGACATGACACCAACAAATGGATATAGTTATTTTTGAGTGTCTGTCTTATGGTAGTCTCCAATGTATTACCCGAGTACATTCATGTGTTAACTCAAGGTACCACCTTCAACTCGTGAGATGGCTGCTTGGAACTAATCTAAGGATTAACTTACACATGCTAGTCTATTAGCTTCATTGATGTCTAGTCTCAATGAAACTATGACCGGGGATATTTAGACTATTTATAGTAACATGTATGTGCAGTTTTCACTCCACATAGCTCCCACTATGTCCTTGCACTTTTACTCTATGAATTAGTCAGGACTTTGTTTCATCATTGCGCATAAACATTGTTAAAACATATATGATACCGGCGAGATACAATAAATAGAAAGCACTAATAAGTAACAAAGATACCTTTGATTATTATTTATAATTTTAAACGGTTTGTACATTATAGCTAATAAAGACATATCACCCTAATTGCCTGTAGGGCATACATCATGTCTAACAATCTCCCACTTGCACTAGAGCTAAAAGGTCATGCGCTTCGTACCATACTCGTTGACATGCTGGTCATGCTTAACTTGAGCTAATGGTTTAGTTAGCCCATCCGCTAGATTCTGATCCATTGGGACGTATTCTAAATTTAAATCTTTTTTGGCTACCATCTCATTTACGAGATGATATTTTTTAAGTATATGTTTATTTTGTGACGAGACCGGGTTCCTTTGCCTGAGCAATAGCCCCATTATTATCACAATATACTGCTATCAGATTTATAATGCTGAATACCACACCGAGATCACCAATAATTCTCTTAAGCCATATGGCTTAGTTAGCTGCTTTTGAGGTAGCTAAATACACATAACCTAACTGAGACTTATAATCATCCCTGTCAGACTACAAACTCTCATCAGTGTATCCCTTTAAAGTGATATCACCTTATCCATAAGTATTTGAGGATAGTTTTAACAGCCATCTAGTTCTTCTCACTTGGATCAGATTGAAATATGCTCGTGATGCTCAATGCATGTGAGACGTCAGGCTGAGTGCATACCATAGCATACATGATGGACCCTACCGCTAAGGCATAGGGTATTCCATTCATGGGCTATCTCTCTTCTTGTGTTCTCGGACACTTAGATTTAGAAAGGTTAATGTCGTGAGACATTGGGAGATAACCCTTTCTTGACTACTCAAGGTTAAATCTAGCCAAAACCTTGTCTATGTATATACTTTGTGACTAGCAACCTTTTAGATCTATCTTGGTAAATTTTAATACAAAATACAAAATCTGCTTCTCCAAGGTCTTTTATGGAGAACTTCTTTGACAACCATGACTTAACTGTCTGAAGAAAAAGAATATCGTTTCCTATTAACAATATGTCATCCACATATAATAAAAGGAAAATGATCTCACTCCCCCTAGTCTTTTTATATACACAGGACTCGTTAGCATTCGATACAAAAGCAATTTCTCGGATTGTCTCATCGAACCTAATATTCCAACTCCTTGATGCTTGCTTAGTCCATAAATGGACTTCTACAACTTGCATACCTAAGAGCCATCCTTGGATGCGAAACCCTTGGGTTGTGTCATAAACATATCCCTATCTAGATTCCCGTTAAGGAATGCTATCTTCACATCCTTTTGCAAAATCTCATAATCATAATAGGCAACGATGGCAAGGAGTATCTTGATAGACTTCAACATGGCCACCGGTGAAAAGGTTTCGTCATAGTCAATGCCTTCTTTTTTTATGGTACCCTTTTGCAACCAACCTTGCTTTATAGGTAAGAATGTTATCGTCCATGTTGGTTTTCTTCTTGAAAACCCACTTGCATCTTATGGGCTTAATCCCACTTGGAGCATCAACCAAGTTCCAGACTTGATTTTCTTACATGGAGTCCATATCTGATCTCATGGTTGAAAGCCATTTATCAAATTTTGAGCCTTCCATTTCATCCTTGTTAGTCTTGGGCTCATCATTTTCCATAAGAAAGAGATGTTTATCATCAATGATGACAAACCTATATCACTCGGGAGCGATTGGAGCTTGTCTTGATGTACGCAATGTTAGTGTTATAGTAGGCTATTCCATGCTTACACTATCTTGTGTAATAGGTGTAGGAATAATCAGTTGATTGTCTATTTGATCTACTTGAGTGCCTAACTCAAGAATTCTCCCACTAGCTTTCGCAAGTATATGCTCATTCTTGAAGAATTGAGAATTTATGGAAACAAGGATTTTCTTTTCCTCGGGATCATAAAAGGTATACAATATATTCTCTTTAGGGTAACCTACAAATAGACATCTATTAGACTTAACACCCAGCTTATTTAAACTTCTCCTTTTAACATATGTCGGACATACCCAAACTCTCAGGTGAGAAAGAGCAGGTTTCTTACCATACAATAACTCAAACGAAGTTTGATCAAGTGATTTAGAGGGCACTCTATTTAGTATATAAACTACGCTCTCAAGTTCATAACCCCAAAAGAATATGATGAGTTGATAAGTGTATAATTACACTTATTATCACATTAATTTTATACAATAAACACTATACTTTTAGTCATTTTTATACTTCATATAAAAGATTTCATGTGGTATGTAGTTGTTTTTTATGCAAATGCAGATACTAGGCAGATCTTGGGAGTAAAATAAGATAAAGTGGAATTCTATGAAAAAAGAGTGAAAAAGGTGCTAAAAGATGCGAGGAACTTAAAGATTTGGCTTAGGATCGAAGCTGTCAAAGATCAGTGAAGTTACAAGAAGAATTTTGAGTAAAACTCAATTCACGGTAGCGATAATCATTCGTGGTCGCTACTTGTTTACTTCAGAATCAGAAGATTGCCAATCAAAGATTCACGATCGCGACATGTATATCGCGGTCACGACATGGATGATTTTCTGGTATTATCTTTTTAACTAACAACCGCCGGATAAGCATGATCAACCGCCATCAA
>CATIWQ010362640.1:0-12736 GCA_949673415.1 Euphorbia schlechtendalii
ATTTGGCCAGTTTGGACAAAGTGTTCATATTTATATTACCCAACCTTTTATGCCAAAGCTGCAAATTATCCTCCTTAAAAACAAGACAAACATTAGTGGAGATAGGGGATAAATCAATCATATACACATTATTGATTCTAGGAGAAAAGAGAATAGTATAATCAGTCTTGTAGTCAATAACTGAGCAACTTGTTGAGTTGAATGTAATCTTCCTACCTTGGTCGCAAAGCTGGGCTACATTAAGCAAGTTGAACTTGAGTCCTTTGACCAGAGACACCTCTTCGATTGAAGGAGAGACACCAACTGTGACACGACTTACAATCTTGCCTTTTTGGTTATCTCTAAAATTGACACTTCCATTTGTTTTGCACTCCAATGAGATGAATTCATCTATCATCATATACCTTGAGCTTCCGCTATCCACATACCACACTCTAGAGTAATTAGCAAATCTAAGGCTCACTTGCAAAATAATTACATTTTCTTAGGTACCCATGCTTTCGAGCTAGATCCTCCTTTATTAGTAGTGCTTAGGTATTCTAATCATACTCATCGTAATAACCATTTTTATGCCTACAAAGAACTGTAGCATGTCCAGATTTTCCATAAAAATCTGACACTTGTTTTACTTTGGGCTAGCTCACTTTCTTCTTTTTAGAGGAATTCTTCCTCTTAGAATTGTGAGTTTGGTTATTCAGAGTCTGATCGTTAGTTGGAGGAGGAACCCGTTCCCTCTTTAATGCTATGATTTCAGAAGTCAACTCATCTAATTGCTTAGTGAGCTTGCAGGCATGACAATCCTGATACTCAGGTTTCTCTTGAAGAAAGCGAATCTAAAGAGATAAGGAAGTGATAGTGTCTTCCCGATCTTCACTTCTCCTCACTAGCTCCTTGATGTCTTTCATCAACTTGTTAGTCAATTTCATAACATCAAAGAGAGCCTAGGCAAACTCTTTAATTGACAAAGGATTTTCAAGATGTACCTCAGTTTGAGGAGCCTTTCCTTTGTTTTGCTCAGCTTCAGAGTCAGCAGGGGTTTGATCTCTACCTGAGGTAGATGTTGAGCCTTCACCCCTTCCATTCTCAATGGCCATAAGATAGAGGTTGACAAAATCAGTTGCTTCCACATTGCACAACGAGGATTCTTCTGAATCACTCCAGGTGGCAGCAAGTGCTTCTTAGTGAACCTCTTCTTTAATTTATCCTTTTTGGCCTTTAGACAGCTTGATTGGATATGGCCTTTTTCTCCACAACTAAAGCATTTAATATATTTGTTATACTCCTTCTTGAGTCCTTCTCAGCTTCACACCTATGCTGAGTTAACTTGATTTTAGCAGGAAACTTCTTCTTATTGAACTTCCTATCCTTCTTCATGAAGTGTTTGAAACACCTAGTCAGAAGGGCCATTTAATCATCAGAATCGCAACTTGTGGATTCGTCTGAGGAATCAACTTTCAGGATAATGACTATACCCTCTCTTTCCTTGCCTCAACTCCTTTTGTTATCATAAGAATATTTCCTCAAAGATGTCTCTTGAGTCAGCAAGGTGCCTATCATCTCATCATAGCTGAAGGTCTTAAGATCATGAGCCTCCTGAATTATGCTCTTTTTGGAATCCCACTCTAAGATAAGAGTGTGGAGAATCTTCTTCAGCAGCTCTTCCTTGATGAACTCCTTCCCTAATCTCTTCATCTCATTAATAATGTTAATGAACTTTGTATCTATGCTTAGAATACCCTCACTTGGTAATCTCTAGCTTCCTCTAGATTTCCTATGCTATCTCGTAGCCTGAGACCTTGTTGAATTTAGTAA
Organism: Euphorbia schlechtendalii; assembly: GCA_949673415.1. Lineage (NCBI taxonomy): Eukaryota > Viridiplantae > Streptophyta > Magnoliopsida > Malpighiales > Euphorbiaceae > Euphorbia > Euphorbia schlechtendalii. The sequence goes on from CATIWQ010362640.1 coordinate 1,813, forward strand.
GATCTAGAGCACAGTGTAAGTAATTAATCATTGCAGCATTCTCTTCAAGAAGTTTTAGATCAGCATCATTATAGCCCTCTAGATCTACTGGTACGTGAACCCCGTTCCTCATAATAGTGGGAACTCTAGGGCCAAGCTCGATTGCAAGCCATACCTGCATGCTTTGAGATTGAATAAAAATTTTCATGCGGTTTTTCCAAAATGTATAGTGATTACCGTCAAACAACGATGGTCTAGTAACAGACATTCCCTCCTTCAGGAGCACTGCCTATGCCAAACCGGAATTGTAGTTGTTGTAAGTCATTTATGGATCTTTAAATCAAAGACAATTAGTCTAAAAGTTGAGCACTTGCCTTGATACCACTTGTTGGTCCTTAGACAGCTTATAAACAACCGTAGAGGGGGGGTGAATACATTTCTTGGTTACTTTTTAGATTTATAAATATATTTGAACCAACTTATGTTTTTAGATGCGTGCTGAGTTAAGCTGTGCTGAGCGAGTCTAAAAACTTATAAACTTCTCAACTTTGCTAGACATTTTATCTTCAATCACTTATTGAGTACTCTACTCAGCATGGATTTGTTTTTTGAGCAAAAACACTTTAAGACAGAAAGAATTATGGATGAGATGAACACGATAAAAGCTTAATGCGAAAGTAAGAACTTCAACAGCTGATATATCCTAGTTCGACCCCGAGCCTACCTCCAGTCCTCAGATACCTTCTCCGAGCTTAAATCCACTAGTATCTTTCCTTACTTAGGCAGAGTAGCCTTTACAGCGGTAGATGATTTACAAAAAGTACCTTTCTTTCTAACTACCACTCAAATCAGTTTGGGTACCCTTCCCAAATTGACACTCAGATTTATATAAAAAGATTGCGAACTTAATTCAACTTATAAAATGTTGAATCCTTACAACGTTAAATCTAAGAGTGATTCTCTCTATTACAAACAGATAATGGTTGTTTGCTGATTTTCTTAAATTTGGAATTTCTTAAATCTAGGAGTATTTGTGCAGAGTTTCATCTCTTAAAGAAATTCGAGGTGATTCACCAAGTTTGAACGTCTTCTTCAGTCTTCTATTTATACTTTAAGCTTTACAAAGTAGTTGTTGCAAGCTTATCATCCATACAGTTCTTCAATTTCTCTCAGCTTCATATCTTTCGAATCCTCCTATTGGAGATAGTTTCTAGGATTTTTAGATATAGAAATTTCGAACGTTGAGGCACGATAAAATTCTGTTGACAAAATCTTGTTTGTCTTGAAGCAAATCGATCTAATAGAGAGACGTGCAAAATGCAACATGGAATCATGAGATTGGTTGATATTGTTGACTCTAGCAGAGTCATGCATAGTCACTAAGAAATGGCCCATGATAGAGAATTCTTTTTGCCTTGGACTTTAGTGAGGAATCTCTAACATTCTGTGCTGACACCTTTTATCTTGTGAAGACCACTGGGAATCTTCTTTAATTTTAGTGCTTTTTAACCTAAAATGCATCTGAAGAATATTTCATTTCTCATAGAACACGTTAGCAGCACAAGTTTCATTTATTTCTCTATGTGTTAAACAACATAGCTTTTAATTAATAAAAGCTAACTCAACATAGCTGAGTTGATATCTTTCTAAACTATGTAGTATTCAACATATGCACATCTTTTCTTACTCTAAGTCGTAACTTAATTCGTTACTTAGCAAACTGATTTTTTTTCTTAAACAAACTCAAGTCAGCTTCATTATTTAAGAGTATACTTAGTACTCAATTAAGTTCACTCTCCTAGACAGTTTGCTATTTCCAAAATATTTAAGTAATGTGAAGTAGTATTAACTTGGGTTCAATACACCACCTCAATCAGATCGAAAGGTCTTGATACTTTTCCCAAAATAGTTTCTCTACTTCGGTTTGGAACTCTTTAAATTTCTCAAAACTCTAAGACTTTTGCCTCATAAGGTACAGATAACCATATCGCGAATAATTGTCGATAAAGGTTATGAAGTAGACGAAACCCTCGTGTGTCTTAACACTCATTGGACCACATACATCAGAATGTATTATTTCCATGGTACTATTAGCACACTGACCCTTTCCTTTGATCTTAGTCATCTTCCCCTTTAAACAAGGTTTGCACACACCATAGGATTTCCATTCCATTGGGCCCAAGTCACAATATTTGTGTAACTTAGTTAAGCGAGTCTCATTTATATGGCGTAGATGATAATGCCATAAGTATGCAGATTTCTCATTATCTAATCTAGATTTCTTAACAATGTTCATATTTAGAATTACAGTTTTAGTAACTAGAACATAAATTCCATCAACAGATATTCCACAAGCATAAATAACATTATTGCATCGAATTTGACAATTATTATTAGAAAACAAAATCTCAAATCCCTCTGTTCCTAAACATGCAACACAAATAATATTCTTATTGACAATAGGAATATAATAGAAATTGTTCAAAACTAAAACTAGGCCACTAGGAAAACGAAGGCTATATATCCCTATAGTTGTTGCAGCAACCTGTGCTCCATTTCCAACTCTTAGGTCCATTTCCCTCTTTGCAAGCCTTCTACTATTTTGTAATCCCTGCATAAAAGTACAAATATAAGTACCATAACCAGTATCCAATACCCAAGTAGACTCATAGGGAATTTTAGAGAAACTCTCTATCATGAACATACCTGAAGTAGATGCCACACTTAGCTTCTTCTTCACTTGTTTTGAAATCTGAACCTTGCAATCCTTCTTCTAGTAGCCAGCTTTACCACATCAGAAGTAGACATTTACAGTTCCTTTCTTACTTTTCTTCTTCTTACTAATTATCTTCTTGGCGCTCAAAACCTTTCCAAAACAGGACCCACCCTTAGAAGGTTTGGTTTTCTCAACCAGAAGTAAAGCCTTTGGATCCTTTCAGTTCTTAGGCTCTACCATTTTCAGCATGTTGATAGAATTTGTTCATATAATAATTAGTTACAAATTGTGAATAAATATCAGTTAATGAGGCAAGAATCAAATCCACACATAATTCGTGATCCATCACAAAACCTAGTCAAGTCAGCTTCTCTATACAACCCAATAGTTTAAAAGCATGTTATGGTGCTGAAGTGCCAACCTACATCTTTGTTCTAAATTAGAGTTTTGATGTATCGATCTCTTACATGGAGAATCATGGTATCGAGGTCTATGCTCTCATGCTATTTCTGAAGCTCAGAATTCATAGTTTCCAGCATTACACATGTTGTTGTTTCATGATCCTTTCTGTGCTTCTCCCATACCTCATGTTCATTGGCATCAGATTCACCATCAGGCTCATCACGGAGGGACTCATCTAAAACATAAGCTATCCTTTCAGATCTGAGGATTATCCTCACCGCACTGAACCAATCGGTAAAGTTTGAACCATCTAGTTTGTTATCATGAATTAAGCGAAGATTTATGTTCAGATTCATTGTTCAACCTAGATGTAAGATAGAATTAGTTTAGACATTAGTATATGTACATGCATTTTATATATAGCCATTAATTAAATACATAATTTCTATTATTTTCTCAACATTTAAATATCCCCTTCTATTTAAATTCGAGAAATTTGGTATGACCAATTTTCCTTAGTAAGTAACATCGATAGCCACTCATCATGACCCTTGTTATCGCAAGTCAAGCCATAACAAGAAAACCATGGTTGGAACCTGTCCATTTGCATCTCATGTAATTACTAATCCATTTGAGTTCTCTTTTTCGAGACGTGCATACCCAATTCTACTACTCCTCAAATGTGTCTCCATTCTGGCATTAAAACCATGGTTGGAACCTGTCCATTTACATCTCATGCACTTACTAATCCATTTGAGTTCTCTTTCTCGAGACGTGCGTACCCAATTCTACTACTCTTCAAATGTGTCTCCATTCTAGCATTAGCTCCAATGATATGGACAACTAACCCATTTTGATTAAGGCACTAACCCCATCTAGTCTCATGACCAAACACATGTAAAAGGAAGGCATGTTGTACATGTGCTTGCATTCGTTAATAAGGTTTGTATCATGATTTATGAATGAAAGATAATCTACAGCCTTAATATTATTGTAGGGATTTTATTGGTGCCAATGGTCTCATCCTAGTCTAGGTCTTATACGATGGATATGATTATGATAATAATATTTTTGGGCTATTTGGAATTATTAACTCTAAGGGAACATGCTCATGACTGGTACATCATAATCATTCCATTATTCCAAGACTCCACGTAGCATAAAAAACAAACAAGGTCCATGTTTAAGTTCTTAAACCTATGTATGTAAGTTTTAATTTAACAACTTAAACCACGTTTGTAAAACCATATGTGGAATCTAATTCCCATACTAGAAATCAACTAAGTCTTAAAAGTCCCTTGGGTATACTAGAACCTAATATCGATGGAAATTTCCAAAGTAGGAGAGGCCCCCTTAAAGTGAATGAGCAACCAAGTCCAATCCTTGCCAAAATAAACACGGGTACTATGATTTGTTGTACCACATACAACTATGATTCAAAGATTTTATTCTTCAATTGAGTGAAGTACGGGAAAACCTTCAATTAAAGCAGTTACATTTGTGGTAAAACATTATTAATTTATATGATAATCACTTAGACTAAGTTTGAGCAAAACCTTAATCTAGTTATCACATCATTTTCTTTAATACAAATTGAAACCTAAGTTATGCATTGCATACTTTAATCAATTAATAGAAAATATCAATTTCAACATATTATAATCAATCATGCATAACATAAGGCAGACTCTGATACACATTGCTTGTTAATCAAGATAGTAACTGAACATGCAACGTTGTAAGGAAGAATTTTAAATCTTAAAATTAACCTAAAAGGATCTCCTAAGCATACCATGATTGATATAATTTAAATTGAAACATTCTATAAATATCAATAGGTTTATAAAATATATAAAAGAACCTGTTAGTAGATAATGGTTGCTAGACCGCTCGAAGACCAGTTGATGCATGCCTCTCTCTTCAATTTGGATGCGACGTTCCCTTAGAGCAATTCATCAAAACTTCGTTAGCACAAGCCTCCAAAATAAGATTACCTATATGATTGATCCACATGGATCTTAACCGACTAAAACCTCATTGAGGTAGAACCTATTAGTAGATAATGGTTGCTAGACCGCTCGAAGACCAACCTGAAAATATAAACTGAGAAGGCTCATTTCAAAATAGAAAGAGCCTTCTAAAGAATTCTTCGTTGCTTGGAGAAACTCTTGGAGGATCTCGAACAACTCACAAAGAAAGAGATGTTGAACTCAAAGAGAAAGGCTGAGCGAAAGTGTGGAATAAAGAGAGAGGGGAGGCCTATTTATAGGGAGATGGGGAAGGTAGACTCCCCCTTAAAAACTATGTGGGATGGGAATATTCCCATCCCACATAGTTTTTGAGGGGGAGTCTACCACCGCGCGGGTCCCTTGGACCTAAGGGTTGACCCACGTACTTGCCTCCACAATGCAAGCCCTAGAGGGCTTACCTTGTGCCGATTGCTAGAGAGCTTGCCTGACAGGCTCGCGCAAGCATTGCCATGGGTAGTGCTTGCAAGCCATCAACCCGCTAGCTCTCATGGGCTTACCCTATGTGCTAGCAGCCCATGAGTTTTTCATCTCATGGGGAACCCACATATGCCCTACTTTGAACGTCCCGTGTTCTTTTGGGGCCTACTCAGAACAAGAAAAATTTCCTTGCTCCGCTCCGTGCAATTTTCCCTATTTTCTCTTTTATTCCTTTTAATTATTAATTTGGTCGAACCAATTTATAATTCTTCCAAAGAATTCGATAACCAAACATTCTTGGCATAGACATAGTCTATGGGTTCTTTACTCAGTTCGATAAAGATCCAAAGTGTGTGACCTCATAGGATTCTGAAGTATAGAGCCACTTGAGGTCAATCTAAACTTAGCTTCTCATCCGGAAACATTAAGGCTCGGTGTTTCAGACCGATATGTAACCAGATAACTCTAGATGATCAAATCGGCTTTCTAGCAAAGGCCTATGATCCCTCGATACTCAGAACGTCACATGCATATGACTTGATCCGATTCTACAGTAGTAACCAAGACAATACACTCCTTCCATCTGGTTAAGTTCCATCCAGTTTATTGAGCATGGATTAAGTGTTAGCTCATGTAATAGCCACATCTCATGGAATTAGACTTGTTCATGACAAACACCACTCGCCATAATGTATCAAGATTAACTAGAAACCCGTTATATCAATCTTATACTTTGATCAAAGGTTTATGAGTGTGTCTCTTCAACAAGGGGCCCTAAGGTACATCTCCCATTATATCACTATATCAGGAGTGATGGATCCCATTTTGACTACTCGGCTTACCAACATGTGATTATCACTATACCCGTACTCACCAGTATCATCTTGATCACCAGGGTGTGAATAAGTATGACCCAAAGTATAACAATTTCTACTTAAGGTAATAAATATCTCAAGTTTGAGGATACTTGTATTGCTATTGCACTAAGACATGACACCAACACATGGATATAGTAATTTCCATGTGTATGTCTTATTATGGTCTCTAATGTATTACATGAATACATTCATGTGTTAACTCAAGGTACCAACTTCAGCTTGTGAGATTGGTTGCTTGGATCTAATCCAAGGAGTAAGCCTACACATGCTAGTCTATTCGCTTCATTGATGTCCAGTCTCAATGAAACTATAACTAGGGATATATAGACTATTCATAGTAACACATATGTGTAGTTCTCACACCACATAGCTCCCACTATGTCCTCGCACTTTTTCGCTATGAAGTAGTCATGGACTTTTTCTTATCAATGCGCATATATATAATACTATACATATATGATACCAATGAGATACATAAATAAAAGCACTGATAAATAACAAAGATGCCTTAATTATTATTGGTAATAATCCGAAACTGTTTGTACATTATAACTAATTAAGATATATCACCCTAATTACCTCTAGGGCATACATCATGTCTCACATAAACAAGGTCCAACGTTGGCGCAAATTTAGGTGTCTGTCCGTCACCTTGTTGTTGAAGTTCACTGAGTTATTATTCCATGTAATGGGGAAGGGAACCTCCTCCCCATCATAAAGGGATCCCTTCCCCATGTTAGGTTCCTTCCCAACCCAAAGCCACTTATCCTTGAATTTTTAATGAACTCTAACTTGGCCAATAGCTTTGGTATAGCTAGTTGGTGGGTTTGCTAATACACCAAACACCCGGCCTACCTGGAGACGGGTGATAAAAACGTTGAAACACTAATTTATCAAACTGAAGCCTTAGATTGATGCAGGGTTTTTCAAGGAGAACAAGCTCTAACCAAGAGTTAGGGTGTACTTGGCCCGAGGAAAGATTGAACTCAGGCAAAATGGAGCAAATGGAGGGGGATAAAGGTAAACTGAAGCCCCATTCTATCTGCTTCTCAAAAATGGCAAACATCCCAGTTAGAGGGGTGTTCAAGCACTTTATCTTTTCAAGGAGAATGGTTAATAACCCTGCATTATATCAAATAATGGGGGTGAGCTGGAGATGGCGCTCTTCAGTCATTATAAAGCGGACTATGATGTCCACATCAAGGCTTATTTCATTCTTTTTCTTATTTTTAGGTTTGGAAGGAACTTCGGGGTTGATTAGGGCTAGATCCACACAATACTCAATGGACAGGTCAATGTACAAAAGAGGTGTGTAATTTCATAGAGGCTCAAAATTGGAGGCTATTCCCTCAGAAGTGGTGGAGAAAATATTTAAAGGAATGATGGAGATAAGGCGACTAGAGGATTTTCCTTGAGCATGAGAGGAAATTGGAAAAGTTTTGGTTGGGGCCAGAGTGTAGGAGTAGCAAAATAAGGAGAATAAAATAGAAACTTACTTAATTCGAAGTGAGGAAGCAAAGCTGGAATAGTAGCGGATGAAATCAATAGCATAAGCAAGGATTATAAGAGAGAGCAAGAAGAAGAAAAGGGTGTAATAGGGTGATTTTATAAGAGTGATAAATAGGGAATAGCTCTGTAATCATCACAAATACAACTTCCAAAGAAAAATGGCTTGTGAAATGAAGAGTTGCGCATGGTGCGTGGCACTTTGAAAGGTTGCTCTTGGTGCATGAATTATATTTTTGAATTTTGAATGTAGCACAAGTTAACCACAAGGCTGAGCTATAATAACTTTTGTTACCTCAGTCCAAATTCAAAGAGGCTCAGGCTTATAAAACCTCAGCTTATGCCAGGGGGTACTACTCTGGGAACCAGAGTTTAGCGTTATAGTGAAAGTCAGACCAACCCATTCATCAAGGCCTGAGTAAAATTTACCAAGATCGATAAATTTCCTTTGCGCCCCATGCCACGAGATCGGTTTTAACAGCACAGACTGGCTAAATTACTATTGGTTGGTAAAACTTGTAAATTGAGTTTTGGAAAATCCAAGGGATCATTTCCCTTATGTTAGATAAGCTTCCTCTACTAGTTGGACAATCCACATCCTACCTAAGCAACGGTGAACAAGTCCTAATTAGTATATTATCATTCAATGCTTGTAAATGCTAGACCTAAAAGAGTCTAGCCTAGATCAAGGGGGACTTGTGATAATAACCCACCTTATGTCCCATAGCCCACAAGGCCCATATCTTCCAAGAGGCTCAGTCAAACCCATGATATAGAATAGTAGTTAAGTTAGAGCTAGCATACAAGAACTGTTAAGGCATTAAAGGAGCGGTTACTGCCATGATCTTATGATCTGAGCAGTTTACCCCATTATCAAGGCCTGCTATAAATACTACTTCATTCAAAGTTACTCAGGTACATTATTCTACTATTCTCAATCCATTCAAGCTACTATATTCTCCCCCTTGTGATCTAACTTGAGAGTCAGATAAGCTTCGTCAGAACTCCGGTTGAGCCTAGCTAATTTTTGTTTGTGTTACAGTTAACCTGCATTTGGATCGCTCGACATCAGACTTCAATTTTATAAATGTGAATAAGGATTGATAGAAGATTATAGCACTCACCCTAACCAATTTCCAAGCAAAATTGTGATTTTGATGGAAGAATTGTAGAAGATACGAGTACACGTGGTTAGGTGACAGAGGATTCGAGCACTTACCCTAATCAATTCCCTAGCAAACTCCAAAACACGAGCAGTAAGCTCACAAGTAGCTCTCATTTGAACAATACCTCAAGAATCATGAAATAGATGGTCACTTGAGAGCTCCAAAAAGATATTGGAAACAACAATTTCTCAATTTAATCATGGTACGATAGAATGAAAACTGAACCGAGATGAAGAGAAGAAAGCAATTGTCAAACATAAATGAGAGAATTAAGTTTCAATTTGCCAATAAAATCCAGAAGAAAGAATGAAAGCTTGAAGTCTGGTGTTTATATATTAAAATGTAAAGCTGATGATTTTGAAACTTAAGCACAGAAAGAAGAGAATATAAACTAGATGGGCAAGATTTGTCAATATCATACCACTTTAAGCCCAATCCCTTAAAAATCCAAGAAGTTTTTGCATATTTAAATGGGTAATTAAATCATATGCAAAAAAAAAAATATATTTTATTACTTTTACAATAATGAGAAATTAATATTCTCTTTGCCATTTTATTAGATTCTTTTTCGTTTTTACCCTTATTCTTTTATAACTACCTTCTCTCTTCTATATATTTTGAATTTTGCAATTTCAAACCTCCATATCTCACAAACTGTTGATTTTTAAATCGAAGCTTTGAAATATTATGTATGTTTTAATTTTATCTTTAAAATGACACACACTTTGAATTTTTCGAAAAAATAAAAAATTTATCTCAATCTTATACATAGTATAATAGATTTATAATAAAAATCATAATTTTTTATTAAGACGTTATACAATGTATAAGAGTGATATAATGTTATTTAAAAAAATATATAGAATACATGAAAAAGTAGTAAAAGCATTATATCATGTATAACGCCTTCATGAAAAAGTAGTAAAAGCAAGTATTATACAACTATTATACAATGTATAAGACTGTGATAAATTATTTTTTTTTACTAGAAAGTGGGTTTTATTGTAAAAACAACCACTATTATACCATGTACAAGAGCTTTCATGTCAGATTTAAGGTCTCCATGTCATGATTTTTATAGGGAAATCGGTCCTATTATGAACATAAAGGAGAAAAAATTCCATATAAATTCATCATACAATTTTACACCATCTTTAAAGCCTTCATGAAAATGCATTAAAAAGGGCATTATACCATAATTATACACTATATAAGATTGCGAAACATTAATTTGTATTTCGAAAAAAACAAAGTGTATGTCATTTTAAAGATAAAATTAAGATGGACAAAATATTTTAAAGCATCGATTCAAAAAAGTCAACGGTTTGTGAGATATAGATGTTTGAAGTTGCAAAATTCAAAATATATAAGAAAGAGAAGGTAGTTATAAGGGTTGATAAAGTCAACTTAGAAAAGGGTAAAAGGAAAAAATGTTTCTTCTTTTTATGTAAAAAAAAAATTCTTAATTTTTGAGTTTTGCAAAAATATAGATTTATAGAGCCTAAATTTTAAAAAGAAAATATGGAAAATAAAAAAAACAACCCATTTCTCATTGAAAATTGGTGGTTAATTGATTCGAGTAAATAGTATCAAAATTAAAAGGAAAATACACACTATTTTATACATTACTTAATTTAATCATCAAAAGTATATTGATAAGGTTTTGAAGTTACATTTCTTTCACCTTGTAGTTATCTTGTAATTACCTAATCACATTTTATAGTTATCTTATACTTATTTCAAATCAACATAACTTTATTATATTTTTTACCATGGTTTTACTATAATTTATTTATACTATTTATAATTAAAGTCATCATGTTATATATA
>CATIWQ010362716.1:0-13859 GCA_949673415.1 Euphorbia schlechtendalii
AACACATGAAATGACTTTTCTAAATCTAGTGCAAACGAATTAAGATGATTATATAAACCTGGACAATAATATTACTATGCTAAGTACGGGTCACTCTCACATAACCACATTTAGCAAGTTAACATTCCAAAAATGTTAGCTCACTAAACAGAGTTAAAATCACAGATCCAGTGATTATACATAATCTCGTTAACCTCGAAACTACTCTTAAAGTTAACTCAAAGGAATATAATTTGATTAATATAAAAAATTACGGATGCGTGGAACTTAAAGATTAATACAAGATTAAAACTACTCTCATCATAACTTCACTAACTCAACACGTGGAACATAATTTGTACCCAATCATCCGTCATCTGTTTATGGTGGTCAATAATGTAAAGTATTCTCTCATCATAATGGATGATGACCTTGTACTTCTCAAAAGATTTTCTCAACTCGTGAACCAAGGTTAGTTTCTCCAAAAGCCAAATCTCTAACAAGGTGAAGTAATCTCCGATTAAGCTGGGATTGGCCATTGAGGTCTCCATGCATAATAATTTCTCTGCTAGTCCAATGGTGATGGGTGAAGCTCTTTGAGACAGACTAATAATGGTAGAAATTAGTCGGAATGGGGTGACGCTACCTACTCCACACATGAATTCCGATATAAGTAGAAAGGCCACCATAAATGGCCAAGCGACGTGATGTTGCGGAGTAGATAAGCACCAATCTAAGACCGCGACACCTCATAAGCCTCCAATCTCTGGGTGTTGAGATTGAAAATGATCAGTGGAGTCCAAGTTTCACAACCCTCTCAGTGAGCCTACAACTCCAAATCGGTAACTAAGCACTACAATGGGAAATCACCGGTGGCAAGCATTACCTAAAATAGCCTAATACTCCTCAATCATTGGGAATAACTCCTGGGTCGAGAATCAAAAGAAGCGATCTAAGGGATCCCAAAAAGTGAGTGCTGCGTGAATAAATGAGATGTTTGTGGGGTGAAAAGCTAAATACCGGAGCCCCAATAATCCTAAAATATCCAATTTCTTCCAATCCAAATTTTTTAGGGTTCCCAAAAAGGTTCTAAGTTGAGTATTGCTGCTTTCCATGGTGAAAGAATGTGAAAACAACGGCAAAAGAATTGAAGAAGATGAAGAAAAATTACAAAACAAGATTGGGTTAGATCATGCATATTTTGATGTTTTATGATTCCTAAAGCTTTGTCGAATGCTCATGAAGCGATGAAACCCAACCTTTGGGTAAGGAGGTCTAGAGAGATCTGTGTGATCTCTCAAGGGATGATCTGGAATGTGGTGAATTGTAGTGGAATGTTGGATTTTTAGTTTGGGTGAGGAAATGATGGTAATGCCTTACCATGGTAACAAACCCATGTTACGATAACTTGAGGTGTGCGTACCTTTATTTTTGGGTAAAACAATGTGTTATACTCTTATGTTGCGTAAATTGATGAATGGAATGATGTTTATGTTTATTTGGAATCACTTATGTGGTGAAAATGAATGAATTTGAGTATTTAACTCAATTAGGCTGAGGTTCGGATGATGATTGGGCATCGCAAATGAGTGGATATGTTATGTTGGCGCGTTCTTTAAGGTAACATGACCTAGAGCATCTTTAAGATTAATGAATACCAAAGAAATATTTCATGATACTTTGGGTTCATTCGTAATGTCATGATACTTCATGAGCGCTCTAAAACCTTAAACTAATAAAAGAATGAAAAAACAAAATGATTTTGTGATTCTTAAAACTTTTGGGTATGGAGATCAAGAAAGATCAATGTGATCTCTCCAAGGATGAACAAGCTTTACAATGGTGACATTCTTATGTCACGACTAAATGAGAACTTTATTTTCGGGTAAGATAATGTGTTATACCCTTATGACAAATGAATAAATGAATGAGTTTTTTATATTTATTTGGCATCATCAATGTGACAAAATGAATGAGTTGAGTACATGACTCAAGTTAGGTAAAGTGTCAGATGCATATGGAGCATCGTAAGTGTTAGGATATGATATGTTGATGCGTTCCCTAAAGCGATGTAACCTTGAGTGTCTTTATGATTAATGTATACTGATGTGATATATTATGATGCATAGGGTTTGTTTGTGATTTCATGGTACTTTATGAGCGATCTAAAACCTTAAACTAATAAAAGAATGAGTGTGTGTGTAAATTAGTGTCTTCACAAAAGAATGTGGTTAGTATGATATACATGGTGTGAGATGATGATTTATTTACATATGTAGTGGATGGAAAAGCGATTAAACACATAGCACATAGCATACACGCAATATACAATTCTTCCAACCATACGCCTCTAGTGGAATAAAGGGTTCAGCTTCTAAATCTAAGCTTGGGTCATCTTGACACTACGAGGGTGTCAAGGAGCGAACCTGCACAATGCACATAGAGACGTTTTGGTATACCTAGGGGAAGTTACTATGGGGATGCTATATGAGTTCGATCACAAGGGTTGTTGATGTAGAAGGTTTTGTTGCACTACGATACACTCCAAGCCTCTCCCCAAAATAGGTGTGAACGAGGGAGGTACATGCGATATGGTAACAAGTGATCCACACACTAGGTATCCTCGATCCCCATGAGGTCACAAATGATACTTTTGTGATTTCACGGTGAAAATAGGGCTCCCTAACCTTAAGGCTAATCCGTCTAATGCATATGCTCTTGTTTGAAATATTTTAAAGGTGGAAAAAACTCATTTAATGAATTTTCAGTACTCATAAAAATCTTATAAACTTTTAAGTTTATAAAAGAAAAAAATGATATCCAACGGAGTCGCCACTGTGAGTGGATGACGTTTTGAGACCCAAGCGGTTGTCGTGAGGCACTGGCCCCATGAGATGGGGCGCGGAGGTTTTATGAAAATGAAATGAGAAAAGAAAAGCTTTGAAAGATTCAAGGCCTAAACATATCGCCTATGTTGTTATGGAGTAGCCACCCGGATTACTCTTCAGGTAAATTCGGTATAGTCTAAGTTAAGTCTAAACCGCATATGGTAGTAAAGAGATTTGGGTCCGAATGAGTTATCTACTTTGTCTTTATTTAAGTTTTAATTACAAGCAAACAACCAGCTTTATGATATTTACTTTGTCTTTATTTAAGTTTTAATTACAAGCAAACAACCAGCTTTATGATATTTCAATTTATTTCTAATCATTTTCGGTTTATGTTATAATTAATCATACATATGCTGAAAGCAAGAAATTAAGCGATAAACAAATGAAACAAAGCAATAAATAAAGTAAATACGAGATTTCTAACCTAAAAGGGGTAGGGTAAATAATAATACAAATCATGGGGTAATATACAAATGGTCCTAAATACAAATGATCTACAAATACATTTTATTTACAATTACGATACCCGAAGGAAATAAAATCCTTACATACATCTAACCTAAACTACCTGCATCCACAAAGGTTAGCGCTAGATATATCAGTACATCATGGCATAGTTAGTTAACCAATCAAGACGCAGATAGTAGCATAACTTAGATTAGGGTGAATCGCGTGCTAATGGATTTAAAAGTGGGATATTCAGGTTCCCGGTGCGCTTTTATTGGAAATAATTGATTTTAGACTTGATTTACCAAATTTTATTAATTTATATTTAAACATGGCATAAATGTGGTCGGTTATTAGGGAAAAATGGATTTCCCGTCATGTGGGGCCTAAAATAGTAATAAAGAGTCGGTAAATATATAAACTAGGCCAAAACTACAAAAATGTCAGAAAATAAAACACAAAATCATGCTAAAGATTCTCCAAAAGCTTAGAACTTACCTCTACGACGTGAATCCGCAAATTTTGTAGTCAGAAACGTCGAATAAAGAGATCCCAAAGTCTTTTTGTTGTTGATTTGGTTGGAAAAGTTAAAAAAAATAGGATTTTTTGGTGAATCGAAAAAAGGAACCCGAGGTTAGATTTTTTGTTTCTAACTCAAACCCGAAACGAGGAGGGAGTTTCAGAGAAAAAGCGTCGGAAAATGAAAGTGTAAGAATTTCCTAACATTTTCTCAAAAAATCCCTGAGTCTCTCTCTGAAACTTTCTTACTCTAAGAATTTTTCCCAAAGAGGTAAGGTTCTCCTTTGAAAATTCTAATTTTTTAGTTTTATAATAGTTGGTAAAAATTGTAATTAAGTTGAGTTTGAAGGGTATTTGAGGAAAAAATAAAGAAAGGGGGAAAAAGGAACAAAAAAGTGGAGTGGGGAGCAAGACGGTCGAGACTGAAACGACTTGCCTAGGCAGGCCGGGATCGACCCCAAATAGGGCCTGTCTTGGGCCGGTTCGACCAGGATGGGTGACTAAAAAAACTTCTTTTTTCATTTTTAATTATTTTTAATTAATTTAATTATATAACTATTTTTTAGACTTTTTTTTATGATTTTTTGGGTTGATTTTGGCTTCTAAAAAATCCAAAGATCTACTCCAAACGTCTCGTAACCTCAAAGATGATCACTGGAACAAAATAGGCAAGTGAAAATATTTCTCATCATCGCTTCACGAGAAGGACCAAGAATCTCGTGCTCACAATGTCTAGTCTTTAGGTTGAACAATTTGAGGACACATGAGAGTGTTGTGTATTTAACACTCTCTGTGAAGTTATCTTCAATGTCACGAAGCATATCATCAATTTTGTCACTCTCCCCTTCATTTTCATTTCCAACAAAAGAATCAACCTTTGTTAGATTTGCAGGATTATATGATTGCTCTTCCATATCACACACTTCCCCATGCCATGTCTATCTTGTGTACCCTTTTTTAAACCCCCAACAAATAAGGTGCTCCTTCAATGCAGCTACACTTATTGAAATCCTCATGTTATTGCAATCGCAACAAGGACAACGCATACTTAATCCACTTTTCGATTGATATTCAAGGGCAACCACAACAAACCCGTTAACCCCTTCCAAAATTCCATAGAAGTTCGATTCAAATACATCCAACTCCGGTCCATTGTCACCTAATTTTATATCATATATAAACTCTCCATTTACTTGATTTAATTCATTACTAGCTACTTTTGACTTGTTTTAATTGCATAATCAATAATGTCAATGCCACAAATGTTCACATATATGGTAAATAAAATTAAAGAAACAACAAACACAACACAAAGGATTAGAAAAGTAAAGAATATATGAATATAATAAAGAAATAATGAAACAAAATAGATAAAAACAAAATGGTAATCAAAGAAAGAAATATGAGTTTCACCTAATGGCAGCACAAGATCAATAACTTTATTTACATTGAAAAATGTTTGTTTGTTAGTTTAGGCGGGTTTGTATTTGCTTATCTTATTTCATTAACAACTTTTGCCTTTGGAAAAACAAACAAACAGGTTGCAAGTCTACAAACAATAACTTGCAAGTGATAAGCACAACAATGCCAACTGACTGATTTGCTAACAAATATTTGACACCAAAATCATAATTTTTCAAAGAAAATGCAAATTTGAGTTCATGTTCTTATTAGATGAAAAATCAGGAACCAAAAGCAACATTAAAATTATCTGGATGATTAAATTTATACAAAAGTCATGTAACCAATCAGCATATTCCTATATCCTAACATGATGTCAATAATTCCAAAAGATTTGAGTACTTCTATATTCTCAAAATTTGGATTGCTGATTGGATTGCTCAGGTAAACAGCAAATGGGGGGTGACTTGGAGAAAATTCAAACAATTGGGGAATATTTGAGATATGGAAGGCAGTTGGCATGGTGAAAAAGTGGAATTCCCGTGGCCTTCTAAAGAAATCAATGCTACGGCATCTGAGTACTGGCCTCTTGTCATGGATATAGCTCGTAAGAACAAGCTTCCTACAAAATTTATAGCTCGTATGAATACAGCACTAAATCCAAATAGTCCTGGTTGGAATTGAAGATAAAACATTTTTATAAGATGAATGAAGCACACATTAATTGGTAAGCTGATTTTAGAAATTGATTCTACTCTGGTAAGCTGATTTTCTCCTTCACTTCCGTTAATTACTCGATTGAAGGTGTTCTAATTTCATTTTTTGGGTAAGTTCTAACTGTAAATGGATTTTATTTTGTTGCTTGGTGATGTGCATGTTCAAATGTATCTCTGTAATGTGAATTGTTGAACCAAATCAAATGCAAAAAGTTTAAATCAACTCCTGCACTATAGTTTCATTTTCACATAATTTTCATCACATTGAACCAAAAAAGATGAGGGCAAGCCACCGATGTGATTGATCGGTCAAGTGCTTATCTACTACTAATTCACGTAACATCTTGAGATTTTTAATATCGTTACTATTTTCAATTAATATAGTTGAAGAACAAATAGGTTTATAACTACAATGTCTAACAAGCAAGGAAACCAGGTTGTTAACCATATACTTCCGAAAAGTGAATAGCACCTAAATGAGACACATACACATTAACTACTTATGTGAAGCATGTCAGCAATAAAATAAAAATACTAAACCGTTATTAAAATGCAAACCAACCGACCAAAGGCTTACAAGAACAGATAGATTCACACAAGTTCATTACTTCAGTTTAACATTAAAAAAACATAATTATATGAATTATCTAGTAACAAAACGAAAGAGAAAAGAAGTAAAAATGATATATAGGTAGAGAAATAGGATTCATACAAGGGAGCGATTCTCACAGACTCACAAAGAAAGAGATAATTGAAACAAAAGGATTTTGTTTTACCTCAAAGCAAAGCTTTCCCACTTGAAATTTCAGCAGTTTTACTCTTCGTAATATGCAACCTCAACACTCCTAATTTACATTGATTATAAAGGATGTACGATTAGTTTCAATATCAGAGAAAGTGATAGTTGTTTTGAAATTGAGCACCAAGTGCAAAAGGAAGAAGAAAATTACTTTATTTTGCGTATTTCGTTGGCTGAAATCTTGAAATTCTTCAATTGGACTGAGTTTTTAGGTTGAAATAGAAAGATAGAGAGGGATTTTTAGGAAAGCAGAGTGATGAAGAGATTGACTGAGATTTGGGGGTCTTATTTTTATCTTCTTTAATTTCCTAATTAATTAAAAGAATGTCCAAATTTTTTGGCACCTCCCATGTCCAAGCATTTGAGCATTTAGGCTTTTTTGGCACTGAAATTCCACATCCAAGCATTTGCGCTCTTGCATCGGTCCAACAAGCATTTCCATCCGTTTAACTAAACCAATGAAAATGTTACGGTACACATTTGCAACGGTTTTAAGTAAAATTGATGGAAATGTCTATTTATCCGCTACACATTTACAATGGTTTTAAGTGAAACGGATGGAAATGCTTATTTATCCGCTATTTCAAAATTTATCTATAAATTAATGTTTAAAAATCTTCTTTAAACCAATGTATTTGGATCGGTTATGTGAAAACTGATCCAACTGATAGCCATTTGGATTGGTTTCTTGTAAACCTATCCTAATGAAGCCATCTAAAAGGACATTTGTGTACTAGTGATTGTACCTCATTTAGAATAATGCGATCCTGTTTTGGGCTCATCTTCAACATCCATTGGGACAAAACTAGGCAGTCCCTCCATGATCTCACTATTCTCATCATTGGACAATAACCCAACAACTCCTACCTCTTTCTTCTTCTTCTTTCTCTTTTTCGACGACATGGGATTCAAGAATAATTTTTTCCCATTATGGAACAAGGTATAATTATTGGTTGTCCCTTGGTGATGAACATATTTATCATACAACCATGGTATATTAAGTAAAAAATGACAGGTTTTCATAGGAATAACATGGCAGCTCACCTCATAAACATAATTCCCTATAGAAAAGGAATAAGGCACTTTTTAATCACTCTTATCTCATGTATTGAATCCAACCAAGTCAACTTGTAAGGGGTGTCAATTGGCTCAGTTTATAGCCACAACTTAGTCACCATCTTATTTGAAACAACATTCTCACAAGCTCCATTATCAATAACAACATCACACAGCTTATTATCAGTCAAGCATCTAATGTGGAATAAGGATTTCCTCCTCCAATCCTCCTCCCCTCTCTCTAAGTTCAGAACCCTTATTATAACTAAACATTCCACATTCATGGACCTCATGCTCATCAAAACCCGAATTTTCCTCATTGGATTAAACAAGCAATGAATCTTCCTCTATCTCATTTATTTCCCTTATGGTCATGATCTTATTTTTGGGGCATTCATAAGCAAAATGATCATAACCATGACATTTAAAGCATTTCAACGTATTTTTTGAGAGACTTTTGGTTATGGGGCAATTTGATTAGTCTTTGTTTGAGTGGAAGTGTTTTGGGTGTTTGATAGGCTTTTTGGTGATGATGTATAGGTATTCTTTGTGAGGGTAGATTGTGAAGTGCTAGAACTTAGTTTATAAGGTGATGAAAAGTTTAATGGTTTGGAAAGATTTCAAGCTGTGCGAGCATGAGATAAACTAGCCTCACTTCTTAAAGCAAATTTCTTCAATTTGACCAAAGAATCATAAAGATAAAAATTCACCATTTCTTGAATATTAAGACGTAGTCCTTGGAGAAAACACCC
This sequence comes from Euphorbia schlechtendalii, assembly GCA_949673415.1. Classification (NCBI taxonomy): domain Eukaryota; kingdom Viridiplantae; phylum Streptophyta; class Magnoliopsida; order Malpighiales; family Euphorbiaceae; genus Euphorbia; species Euphorbia schlechtendalii. Next base: position 8,561 of record CATIWQ010362716.1, read on the forward strand.
CATAAGTAGCTCTTCGATCTCCTCCACTTCACATTTCATCACAAATTCATCAAATTCCATGGTATATTGTTCAATGAAATTGGTTCCCTGTTTGAGACTCAGCATCTTCTCAATCATCTTTTGCTTGTAATGGGGTGGTAAGAAAACCTCATTAATTTCATCCTTCATTTGATCCCATTGGGTGATTCAAGGTCTCTCTTTTGTAGCCCTTTACTTCTGCAAATTTTTCCACCAAAGGGCAATGAACCCTTTCAATCTCATGGAAACAAGCTTCCTTTTCTTTTTCTCAAAAACCTCCCTCAATTCAAAGGCTCTTTCAATAGAATAAACCCATTTGAGATAGGAATAATAATCAATTTTACCATGAAATTCGGGTAATTCAATCTTGTAATTGAAAAATTCCTCTTGCCTTTTCACCACAATGAGATGGGCGCAAGTTTTGTTCACCTCGACCAAAACCTCCATGAAATGGTCCTCTCCCTCTAAGATTTCCTCGGTAAAAAATAACATGTTGTTCATCTTCATCGAGTTCTTCATTAAATTGTTCCTCCTCATCCGGATTTTATAAATTCAAAGGTGAATTTTAAATAATAATTTCAAGAGCATAATTCTTCGTTTTAAGCAACTCCATCTCCAACTTCATTTTCTCAAATTCATTTGCTAATTCTTATGGGTCTGCCATAACATGTTTGTTTTTGTTTTCGGAAATAAACATGAAAATGGAAACAAAAGGGGGGGCCAGCTATCATAGGAAAGCAAGAGGATTTTGAAACTGCAATCAACGCTGTTAATGTCTTCCTCAATCAAATTAAGAGGGAGTAGATAATAAAGGGGAGAAAGTAGTTGAAGATGATCACAAAACTGCTAAGCATCAACGATCACATATCCAACCAAGACCACAACGTCCACTGGAGCAACATCAAAGGAACTTACCAAGAGGCGGAGGCTCATCTTCTCAACAAGATCTTAGAGGGTGCGACCCCAAGCTGCGTGAATAGTCTGTAAAATAAAAATTTCTTGTAATAGGGTTTAATGTAAAAACTTAGTATATAACACTACCTGTGTACTGACTAAGTTTACTCAATGGAAAATTACAAGTTTCTATAAAAAGTTAAGAGCTTCTTAACTTAATATTATATTTGTGTTATTATTACATATGTAATTCTATTGTTGGAATTAACCAAGACCAACTTGAAAGGAGAAACTAATTAAGACAAAGTCCCAAGGTAAAGAAAAGTTCTCCAAGTATGGGGGAGTTGATGCTGATTGAAGGAAATCCACTCAGCATGTGGCAGTTTATGTTAACTAAGGAGTTCACTCAACATGGGGGAGTCTTACATCACTTATCAGGTATTCCTATATCCATAAACTATTTATTTGATTAATTTCTTCTACTACCTAGTTTGTTATCTATTTTAAAATGGGGGAGATTATTGAACCTAAGCTAACACTAATTCATAGTACTTAGAGTTGTGGAAATAACAAGCTGATTATGATAGTGAAATTAATTGGGTACTAAATAGACTCTTAATTAGGCAAGTTTTACTTGAGTATGTTTTGAGGAAAACTACTCAGTTTTACCAAATCTTAGTTAAGTTATGGCTTAGTGAAGGAAACGTTGAGTGGCTGAGTACTTTATAGTTAATGAGAATTAACACAGTTTTATCGAGTAGCTTTTATTTTGATAAAAGCTGATTAACTTTGAGATGCTTAGAATATTATGATAGTTGTGCTTTTAACCTGTTTTTATAAAGACAAAATATCTCCTTTAATGCTTTTTAGGTAAAAAGCACTGAAATCAGAACAGATAATCATACGATCCTCAGAACCAAAATGTGTCAATGTAGAATGTTGGAGATACCTCGCTAGTGTCAAAATAAAAAAGGAATTTTCAGACATGCGCCATTTTCCCAATGTCTCCATGTAACTTTGCAATGTCAGTAAGGAAACCAACTGGATTCTTCCATGTTGCATCTCACACGCTCATCTCTCAAGTTGATTTGCTTGAAGAAACTAGTTATTGAAGAAATTGAAGATTAATTGTTTAATCTCGCACCTCAGCGTTCGAAATCTCTATCTCTAAACATCTTGGAATCTATTTCAAATAGGCAGATTCGAAAGCTATAAAGAGAAGAGATTTTGAAGAACAAGTCAAGATGAGAAACTTGCAACGACTACTTCCAGCTTCTACAACTATAAATAGAGACTGGATAAGACATTACAACTTGCTGAATCACCTTGAATTTCTTAAGAGCTGAATTTTTACTAAAGCAATCCCAACGTTCAAAAATTCTAACTCCAAGTAATCAAAAGCAAACATTTATTCCATAATAATAGTACAATCCACTCTCTTTCATCTTTTCTGACAGATAGACATATAAAAAGTAAATAGAACAAATATTTGAAGTTTCTTGACTTGCGAAATATCCTAGAGTTTTCTTTTTTTATCTGAATGGCAAAGAAAATAAAATAAAACAAAAATGGGTAAAAGAAAGAAAATAGAAGAAAGATGGCGAGAAAGAATAAAGTATAAAATAATAAAATATAGAATACTATAATAGTTTAATGCACATAGAAGAATACATAAAAACATTGATTTTAAGAAATCTCACGAATAAGATTGGTTTGATAAAATGAGAGAAATAAGTTCGAGCATCGCCTAGTAATGAGAGGAGAATCACTTGTTCCTTGAATAGTTCTTTTCTAAAAAAATTTCATGGTTCATATGGTTATTAAAACTCTAAGAAGGAATAACCAATTTGAATTCATGAATTTACCTAAGTAGGCTTATGGGCTGATAAATGTTTTTTTCTTTGAAATCCCTTAGAAATTTGAAGGCAGTGTATGAAAAATCAAATCATACCTGTATGATAGAAGTTTCAAAGGCGCTACAAAAATGTTATACGATGTTCGAAAATGGTTTAAGTAGTTGAATAGGCGGATCACAATGAATATAGCCCTTGGTAAATTTACCAAATATGAAAATGATTTATTTGATATTATGGGTGACCAGTTATGAAGGGACTATTTCATTTTTGTATGTTGGTCCGGTCTATTTCTCTTTCATTGTGCCTATTTTGTGGTTGGTTCACAAGTACAACATTTGTAACCTCATGGTATACCCATGGATTGGCTAGTTCTTATTTCGAAGTTTGCAACTTCTTAACCACCGCGGTTTCTACTCCTGCTAATAGTTTAGCATAATCTTTGTTATTACTATGGGGCCCTAAAGCCCAAGGAGATTTTACTCATTGGTGTCAATTAAATAGCTTGTGAACTTTTTTTACTCTCCATGGTGCTTTTGGACTAATAGGTTTTATGTTACGTCAATTTGAACTTGCTCGATCCATGTAACTACGCCCTTATAATGCAATTTCATTCTCTAGTCCAATTGATGTTTTTGTTTTTGTATTCCTAATTTATCCACTAGGAAGTCTGGTTGGTTTTTCGCACATACTTTTAGTGTAGCAGCTATATTTCAATTAATCCTCTTTTTCCAAGGGTTTCATAATTGGAAACTGAACCCATTTCATATAATAGGAGTTTCCGAAGTATTGGCCGCTACTATACCATGCGCTATTCATGGTGCTACCATGGAAAATACTTTATTTGAAGATGGTGATGGTGAAAAAAATTCCGTGGTTTCAACACAACTCAAGCTAAAGAAACTTATTCAATGGTCACCGGTAACCTCTTTTGGTCTCAAATCTTTTGGGTTCCTTTTTGGTTACATTTCTTGATGTTATTTGTACTAGTAACTGGTTTATGGATGAGTGCTCTTAGAGTAATCAGTTTGGCTCTGAAGCTGTATGCCTATGACTTCGTTTCTCAGGAAATTCATGCAGCGGAAGATCCTGAATTTGAGACTTTCTACACTAAAAAATATTCCATTAAATGAAGGTATTCGTGCTTGGATGGTGGCTTAAGATCAACCTTTTGAAAACCTTATATTCCCTGAGGAGGTTCTACCATGTGGAACACTCTTTAATGGAACTTTATCTTTAGCCGACTGTGACCAAGAAACAAGGAGTTTCGCTTGGTGGGCTAGGAATGCTAGACTTATCAATTTATTTGGTAAATTCTGGGAGCTCATGTAGCTCATGCTGGATTATCGTATTCTAGGTCGAAGTAATGAACCTACTTGAAGTGGCTCATTTTGTACCGGAGAGACCGATGTATGAACAAGGATTAATTTTACTTCCCCACCTATCTACTCTAGTTTGGGGGTAGGTCCTGGTGGGCAAGTTCTTGACACCTTTCCATACTTTGTAAATGAAGATTATTATGGATTAAATTATAAGAAATTTTTGAAGTCAAGAATGAATCTTTGTGAATATTGTGGCTATCATTTGAAAATGAGTAGTTCAGAATTGATCTTTTGATTGACCTAGTAACTCGGGATCCTATGGATGAAGACATGGTATCTCTGGATCTGAATCCCATTGGGATATGGTATTTTTGTATCCCATTCCGCATGATTTAGAGGGACTTATTGCTACCATTAGTGAATTGGAGGTTGAGGTTATATTGAAGATTAAGCAGAAGATGTTATCTGCTTCTCGTAAAGCAGAATGAGAACCTTATAAAGAAGAAGAGGAAGGAGAAGGGGAAACTTATACAGAAGAAGAGGAAGAAGGGGAACCTTATAAAGAAGAAGAAGAAGAGGAAGAAGTGGAACCTTATAAAGATCGAATTGATTCTTATGAAGGAGAGATAATATTAACCGAGGCTATTCAAACATGCACAGGTCACCCAAACGACATTCTCGTAGCAGTTGGGGGTTATGGATTTTCAGTATATTGAGGGTATTATAGGATCCATCTTATGTGAGAAAATTACTCGTTTGATCGAATATGCTACCAATGACTCTTTACCACTTATTTTAGCGTGTGCTTCCAGAGGAGCATGAATGCAAGAAGGAAGTTTGAGCTTGGTGCAAATGGCTAAAATATCGTGTCATTTATATGATTATCAATCGAAAAAAAAAGTTATTTTATGTATCAATCCTTACATCTCCATCAACTGGTAGGGTGACAGCTAGTTTTGAGATGTTGGGAGATATAATTATTACTGAATTTGACATCTATATTACATTTGCCAGTGAAAGGGTAATTGAAATTATTAAAGACAGAAGTATCTAAAGGTTCCAAATCGGCCGAAGTTTTATTCGAAAAGGGCTTAGTCTATTTTATCCTACCACGTAATCTTTTAAAAGGCATTTTGAATGAGTTACTTTAGCTCCATAATTTGTTGCCTAAGAGCCTTAACTTAAATAAATTGAAATTAGTTAATTTTTTCT
>CATIWQ010362774.1:0-10990 GCA_949673415.1 Euphorbia schlechtendalii
GAGCCCTATTTATAGAGTTTGAAGGGTTGCGTCTATCCAAACGAAGAGTCACATCCATTGGTGAAAGATTGCATCTCTTCAATGTGATTGGTTGAGAGGCTTTGATTCAATCCATAATGGATAGGCACCTTTACATGATTGGTTGACGCTTGATAAGTGTCTTTTGATTGGTAGTTAATGGCGGTTGATGGTGGTTGATCATGATTATCTAGTGGTTGGTAGTTAAGAAGATAATACTAGAAAACCATCCATCCCGCGTCTGCGATATGTAATTCACGACTGTGAGTCTTTTCTTGGCAGATTTCTGTTCTGAAGTGACCAGGTCACGACCGTGAATGATTGTCGCGACCGTGAATGGATTTTTCTTCAGAAATCTCCTTTTAACTTCACCGATCTTTGACAGCTTCGATCCTAAGTCAAATCTTTAAGTTCCACGCATCTTTTTGCACCTTTTCACTATATTTTCATGGAATTCCACTTTTGATCATTTTACTCCCAAGATTTACCTAGTATCTGCATTTGCATAAAAAACAACTACACACGATGTGAAATCTTTTATATGAAGTATAAAAATGATTCAAACTATAGTGTTTATTGTATAAAATTATCATGATAATAAGTGTAATTATACACTTATCAGCGAGGAGCTGAGGAAGGACATAAGAATGAACACAACAAAGATATTAAATGCTATGGTGAAAAAGGCCATTCTAGTAGAGCTATCCCAAGACCAAGAAGGACAGGTATAAGAAGAGGGTCGCTAAGAAGAATGAGGCACTTACTGTCACTTGGAGTGATTCAGAAGAGTCTTCATCATTCGATGAAGAGGCAATTGATTCCACCAACCTCTGCTTAATGGCGATCGAGAATGAAAGAGGCGAAGACTCAACATCTACTTTAAATAGAAGTCTTGCCGCTACTGACTCTGAAGATAAGCTGAGGAAAGCAAAGGGAAATCTCCTCAAGCTAAGGTAAATTCTGAAATCCCTTTGTCCATTAAAGAGTTCACCCAGGTACTCTTTGATGTTATGAAACTGACTATTAAGTTAAGGAAGAACATTAAGGAGTTAGTGAGGAGAAGTGAAGATCTAGAAGATACAATCGCTTCCTTATCTCTTGATATCTGCTTTCTTCCAGAAAAAGCTGAGTATCATGAGTTTCAAAACAATAAGCTCACTAAGCAATTAGATGAGTTGGCTGCTGAGATAACAACTTTAAAGAAGGAACGGGTTCCTCCTCAAGCCAACAATCAAGCTCACAATAACAAACTCGTAATTCTAAGAGGAAGAATTCCTCTAAGGGCATGCCCAATGGTTTCCCATTTTAGAGAATTCTTCAAAATGGGGAACGAATATGGGGAATGGTCAAGTCCAACCATTCCCCATATAGTATATCCCCAAAATGGGGTTTCCCATATATGTGGAACCCCAAAAGGGGAATGATTATTATATTAATATATTTTTTTATTTTGATTTATTTTAATGTGTTTAATACTTTTTTGGTTTTTGTGAATAGATTTGATGTAAATAAACTAATATAATAATAATAAAATATTGTTACTTTATGGGAATCTGAAATGAGGAATGGAAAATAGGGAAGATGGTTGGGTTATAGATCTTACAAAATGAGGAATGGAAAATAGGGAGCAAATCCACCATAGATCTTACAAAATGGGGTTTGAGGAATTGAGAATAGGGAAAATGGTTGGACTTGCTCTAAAAGAAGAAAGCGAGCCAGCCCAAAGCAAAAATGGTGTGTGGTTTTTCTGGAAAAGCTAGACATGCTATAGTACTCTATAGATATAAAAATGGTTATTATGACAAGTACCACTAGAGTAATTTAAGCACTGCTAACAAGGGAGGACCCAGCTCAAGAGCATGGGTACCTAAGAAAATGTAACTATTTTGCAGGTGAGCCTTAGATCCACTGATGACTCTAGAATGTGGTATTTGTATAACAGATGTTCAAGGCATATGATGGGAGATAAAATCCAGTTCATCTCATTGGAGCGTAAAAGAAATGGAAGTGTCAGCTTTGGAGATAACCAAAAAGGGAAGATTGTGGGCTGTGGCACTGTTGGTGTATCTCCTTCAATCGAAGAGGTTTCTCTGGTTAAAGGACTCAAGTTCAACATGCTTAGTGTAGCCACGATTTGTGACAAAGGAAGAATGGTTACATTGACTTAGGAGGTTGCTCATTTATTGATTGTAAGATTGACTCGACTATTCCCTTTTCTCCTAGAATCAATAATGTGTGATTTATCCCCTAGCTCCACTAGTGTGCGTCTTGTATCTAAGGAGGATAATTAATGGCTTTGGCACAGAAGGTTGGGTCATATAGATATGAACATTCTATCCAAACTAGCCAAAAAGCAATTAGTTGTGGGTTTACCTTGTATTAGCTTCGAGAAGAACAAATTGTGCTCAGCTTGCCAACTAGGTAAGCAAGTTAAGAAACCATTTAGATAAATTAATCTTGTAGTATCTAAGCAACCATTGGAGCTCCTACACCTAGATCTTTTCAGCCCATGAGCTTGGGTGGTAAGAGATTTTTATTGGTGGTTGTGGATGACTTCATGGGATTGACTTAGGTAGTCTTGCTGAGTAGCAAAGAAGAAACATATGAATCTTTTAGCAAGCTCAGTAATCAAATAATGAATGAAATAGGAACTAAAATTAGTAGACCCGAAGTGATCATGTACGTGAATTCGAGAATTTCCATTTCGAAGAATTCTATTCAGCACATGGTATTGACCACAACTTCTCTTCTCCTCATATGCCTTAACAAAATGGGGTTGTAGAAAGGAAGAATAGAACCACAGTTGAAATGGTTCAATCCATGTTGAGTGATAATAATCTACCAAAGTACTTTTGGGGAGAAGTTATTAACACAACTTGTTATATCTTGAATCGGATTTTAATTCGCCCAATTCTGGAGAAAACACCCTATGAGCTTTGGCGAGGGCGCAAGTGTAAGATTGGTCATATTTTGGTTGTAGATGCTTTATTCTTAACACCAAGGAGCATTTATGAAAGTTTGATCTAAAAGCTGATGAAGGTATCTTTCTGGGATACTCAACTAACAATAGGGCATATAGAATATATGTCAAGAGTATTAGCCTATTAAAGGATTCTATGCATGTGGATGCTAATGAAACTAACAATGTAGATAGACATCCACCTAACAAAGATGAAGGAGTAACCAATAAGCAAACGAACTAAACATACCACACTCTGTGCTACCCAACCCATTACAAGAACCTGAAGCTGAGGAAGTGAAAGAAGATTATGATCTTTCAATCAATTTTAATGATGGTGAAGATTAACCTCCAACTTAACAACCCATTATAGATCCTTCAGCTATTGATCCGAGTCAACCAAGGGAGATCAAGACTCATCGCAACCATCTTCTTAACAACATAGTTGATGATGTTCATAATCCTGTTATGACAAGAGGTTAGCTTAGTAGGATGATGAGCCATCCAACTTTCATCTCATTGATTAAACCCAAGAAGTTTGAAGATGCAGAAGGAGATGACTATTAGATGATCGTAATGTAAGAGGAACTGGATTAGTTCAATTGCAATGATGTTTGGGATTTAGTTCCTAAGCTAAAGGGAAATCAATAATCAGCACCAAATGGGTTTTCAAGAACAAGCTTGATGAGATAGCGTAGTTATCAGGATCAAGGCCAAGCTTGTCGCTCAAGGCTACAAGCAACAAAAGGCATCGATTATGATGAGACTTATGCTCTAGTAGCCCGTCTTGAAGCTATTCAAATCCTATGTACTTTCACATCCCATATGAACTTCAAACTATTCCAAATGGATGTCAAAAGCTCATTCCTGAATGGATTCATTCAAGAGGAAGTGTATGTCTGCCAGCCTTTAGGATTTGAAGATTCGAAGAATCCTGAGCATGTCTTCAAACTGAAGAAAGCTCTCTATGGATTTAAGCAGGCTCTAAGAGCTTGGTTCGAGAGGCTAACTAATTTCCTTATTAACAAAGACTATGAAAGAGGGAAAGCACACACAACTCTGTTTATTAGGAAAAGGAAACAAGATGCGTTGCTTATCCAAACATATGTGGATGATATCATATTTGGAGCAACTGATGAGAAACTGTGCAAGGAATTCAACAAGCAGATGAAGAGAGAGTTGAAATGTCAATGATGGGAGAGCCCAACTTCTTCCTTGGTTTTCAAATCAAGCAGACTGAGGATGGAATCTTCATAAGTCAAGCAAAGTATGGCAAAGAAGTCCTGAAGAAGTTTGATGTAGAACATTCGAAGGCAATGTCCACTCCCATGGCTATCGACACTACCTTAAGTAAAGATGAAGCTGGAAAACCTATGGATAACAAGTTCTATAGAGGAATCATAGGCTCTCTTCCTTATCTTATAGCTAGTAGGCCTGACATATATTATATTTTGTGCTACTGTGCTCATTATCAAGCTGATCCCAGAGAATCGCATCTGGCAACTGTCAAGAGGATTCTCAGATATCTACATGGCTCTATTGAAATAGGTCTGTGGTATCCCAATTGCTTGGATTTCACTCCAAGAGGATTCACAGATGCTGATTATGGATAAGCTTGACAGGAAAAGCACCACATGAGGATGTCATTTTCTTGGAGAATGCTTAGTCTCATGGTACCGCAAGAAGCAACAGCTGAAGCCGAGTACATGGTAGCAGGAAGTTGCGTAGTACAATTGCTATGGATCAAGCAACAACTGGAAGATTATGGTATAAATTCTAAGTGTCTCAAAGTTATGTGCGAAAACAAGAGCGCAATTGACCTATCCAAGAATCCAGTTCAGCATGGTAGGATGAAGCATGTAAACATTAGACACCACTTCATAAGAGATCATGTGCTAAGGGGAGATGTCAAGTTGGAGTGTGTTCCTTCAGAGGAACAACGAGCAGACAAATTCACCGAACCATTGCTAAAGGAGCAGTTCAATACTCTAAGGCAGCTTATTGGTATGGCGAACCCCATGTGAGAAAGAAAATCAAGAAATTTTGGCTAAGTGTTGTCTTATCTTAGCCAAAAGAGAGAACACGTGTCTAACACCACCTATTTTATTAAAGTAACGGCGTGAGAAATTGTTTCTTGATTAAAAATTAAAAGCCATGGTTTCAAAAGACGTGCTTTTGAATTAGAACCATTTTATGCAAAACTCACCATTTCACTAAGCTAGTTAATAAAAGATTCATCTCAGTTAATTTTCATCTTAAAGTAAGGAAGCGCCACGTATCTTTGAGAGTTTGAAAGTCTAAATAAGGAGGAAAGTGATGAAGAGATAGGATTACTTGCAATATTGAATTCTAATCGCATTAAGAGCTTAAGAACCCTACATACCTTTCTATCAAAAATTCCTGTTCCTTTCTTCTCAAATGGCGATTACCAAAACAACTTTTAGACTCCAATCTGATTCCAAGAGAAGCAACATAGTTAATGCTAAAGGAAAACTGGAAAAGATCACCTTTCTCGAAGGAACTCTCTTTACCAAGGTGGACTGGGAGAATAACTTGGAATTGGCCTAGTGTATGGTGTTAATTATGAAAGTCTCTTGAGGAATCGCACCATGAATCACATCATCAAGTAGCAGAACTTTAGCCAATTTCTGCAGTTGGAGGGACCAGCTATAGCAACTCTGATCAGGGCTTTCTACTCCAATCTATACACCATCTAGGGCTTCAATGATGTCCTATTGGTGGACTTTGATGGGAACACCTATCTCATCTACTCGAGGATGATTGCGAGCATCCTCAACATGCCTCACAAAGCCACTCAGCTCCGAAGAACTAGTGATGAAGATGCCATCATCATTCTTGAAGATTGGGAGCTCCCGCTGAACTATGTTTCAGGGGAGATTGTAGCATCTGGAATGAGCTAGATAGCTATAGCTTACCATGAGATGATGGTCAAGCTACTATTACCTAAGATAGGGTCTGTAAGTAACTACACTTACTTCAAGAGGTTTGTGGTCTACCATATGGTAGAGGGTACGAGGCTTAACTAGCCAGTGGTGATTCTTCAGCACTTGACCAAACTAACTACTGTCTGTCACTATGGTTACCTCATAACTGCCTTGATGAAGGCAGTGAAAGTGGATGTAGCCTCATACCTTGGAAGGCCTGGTGATACAGTAGTGGTTGTGAAGAAAACTTTGGACTTCCATCACTTCTCCAAGCTGTATCATGACCAAGTGCATAATAGGTATAATAAAGCCCAAGAGAGGAGAAAGTTCAAGTGCGTACTTTTAGTATTGCCATTGGATGTGCCTAAGGATGAAGCAGTTTCATTTATGGTGGATTTTGAAGGAGGAAGTGAGTGATAACATTCCTTTATCAGCTAATTTTGAGTAGATTAGCACTACTGCAACCTCACCCAAGCCAAAAGCTGGGTCTTATAAGGTTAGGAAGAAGAGCCCTTAAAAAAACAAGGGTAGGAGATACACCTACCCAGCCCCCAATACGTAAAAGGAGATAAATGAAAGCTAAAACTCATGCTTAAAGGGAAGCTAAGGTGAAATCGCAGGCTGAAGAAGAAGAAGAAGATACTCTGGAGGAAGAGGAAACCCTACGTTAAAGAAAGTGGAAACTAGATATCTCAAAAGAATCTAAGTTACAGGGTGATACTAAAAAGACTAAATAAGAGGACATAATTAGTCTTGGCATTGTGGCTGAGGTTGAAAACATTGTTTCTCAAACTAAGGGAACTCAACGCAAGTGGTCTACCACCAATAGACCATTAAAGAAGAACATCCATATGGTGAGCAATGATGAGGATGTTGGAGCATCTCTCACCCTTATTTAGAAAGAATATGCTCTTCCTGAGTCCAACATCCCTATTCCTTCTTTCACTCAAGCTGAGGAACTTCCTACTTTGTCTGAAGTACCTTAAGCTAATCCATCCATGGATCAAAAAGCTATCCTAGAGGTACTCTCAAAAACTTCCCACACTTCTTTTATAAATCCTAAATCATCTTCTCCCGTAAATTCCAAGGTTCCTTCCTCTTTTGCAAATTCACAACCTATTCCTTCAAACACTATAAATTCCCCAATTCATATTCCTGCTGATTCTTTCTTTCCACAAACTTCTCCATATTCTATCCCAAACACTGATTCTTCTCTTCCTCAAACTAAAATAATCCCATCTCCTATAAAATCTAAACCTATCCCCAATTTTGGAAATGTACATACATCTGAACCAACCACTTTTTCAAACCCATCCTCAACCCCTCCAATCCCTTTGATTAGAGAAGTTCCTAATGCTGAGAACTTTGCTAAACAAGGAAATGTAAGTGGCCATGAAAGTAAGGTAAATTTTACAAAAGTGAAGTACATGAACCTAGCAGTAAGCCAGTCTAAGAGGACATGGCTCATCCTAGCTCGGATAAGGGAGCTAGAAAGGAAGAAATTCCCCACTCTCAAGTCTGACGTTGAGTTGGATGGGGTAGTTAGCAAATTGCTACTGACCTGAGAATTGACAGACTTATCATCCAAGCCTAAGGCAAAGCTTCCTAAGATTGATGAACACTCAAGCTTTCCCTCTAAATCACTCTACTTCGAGGAGTTTGAGAAAATTCAAAGTAGCTTGTTTGTGATTCAAAATCACTTAGCTAAAGAAAGTGCCAAGAGTTTGGTTGACAAGATGGCTCTAATTCTAACTGATTTATTAGATTCTACAGCCCAGTTGATGTAGCAATTACTTCTATCCCCATGTCTACTGCACTTACTGAAGTAGTGGCAGGAAAGATACAGGGTAGTGTAGGCGTTGCTGCTGAGCAACTGAGTAGTTTGAGCTCTACCATGGAAACTCAAACTACACAATTCCATAAATTTGGTGAAGAATAAGCCAAAATAAAGAGGAGCACCGATAAGAAGATTGAAAACGTGCTCAAGGAAGTAGAGATTACGATATAGGGAACAACATGGCCAAAGTATTAGAGACTATGTCCAGGTTCATCATGAACCAAGATGAAAAGATTGATCAAGTGCTGAAGGTTGTCAATGAGGTGTTAAAGAAGGCTGATCAGAAGCCTGGGCTGAATGTTGAATCTCTCACAACCAAGATGGAATCTATATCTAAGAGATCAACACCAACACAGATGAGAAGGTTTCAAGTACTCAGAAGTTTCTCTTGAATGCAATAGGTAAAATTTTCCTAGAACCATCCAAGTCACTTTGTCCTGAAACCGGCCTCTCTATTCATTCGAAGCTCAATATTCTCAAGATTAATTTTGAAGATCTTCAGAAGAATTTGGGACAACTAGAGTTTATGATGCTAAGGATATAGACTACACTACAAAGTGCATGTCTTCCATCTACCCAAAGATCCTAGACATAGAGGCAAAGTTGAAGATTGCTTTATTTGCTTCAGATTTCAGAGCTCTGCTACAATGCTTTCAACAGTTCATGTGCCAAGGCTTTAATCAGATGGCTCATCTCTCCACATGCCATCATCTTCTCCTCAATCAACTAAATGATCAAGAGTTTCTAACCAATAAGGGTAAAGAGATGCTGGAGCAGGAGATTTCCCCGTAGATAATTGTAAAGCAGGAGGACTTCCAAACTACTTTGGACTCCTTTAATACCTGCCTTGAACAAATTGTACAAGGATAGATAGTAAAGGGGGAGAAGGTAGCTAAAGATGCCTTGAGAACTGCAAATTTGAACAAGGGATCTCTTCCTAAGTGTTCTCAGTATCCACCTCACACTTCACATCATCAACAACAACCTTAGCAACAGTAATAATAAAAGCCATCATCTGATCATCTTGGATAGTTTTCTAAATTACGCAAATAAGCCAAAAATCCAATGTATTTAGTATAGATAAATCTTGTAATAGGACTTAGTTTGTAATCTTAGTTCAGGACATATGTTATGTACTAACTAAGTATTTTATCATGAATAAAATTACAATTTTTTCCATATCAAGTTAAGAACTTCTTAACTTTTACTTCTATTGTGTATGTTATCTCTATTGTATATTGAATATCTGATGAAAGATTGTGTATACCAAGACCAACTCAAAAGACAAGCTGAAGTAAGACAAAGTCCTAAAATAAAGAAAAATCCTCTAAGTATGGGGGAGCTGAGTTTCTTGAAGAAGTCTCCCTTAGTATGGGGGAGCTCAAACTGACTAAAGGAAGTCACTCGGCATGGGGGAGTCTTACATCACTTATCAGGTATATCGATATCTTTAAACTACTTATTCAATTAATATCTTCTTCTACCTGGTTTGTTATCAGTCCAAAATGGGGGAGATTGTTGAACCCAAGTTAATAGTACTTCACAGTACTTAAAACATTTTGGAAATAACACACTGACTAGAATAGTGAAATTAATTTAGTATTAAGTATACTATTAATTAATGAAGTTTAGTTGAGTTTGTTTAAGGGAAACAACTCTGTTTACTTAGTAATTAATTAAGTTATGCCTTAGAGTAAGAAAAGTTGAGTTGTGTTGAGTATTATGTAGTTTAGAAGTTATTCACTCAGTTGTGTTGAGTTAGCTTTTACTTTGAAAGCTATCATCCTTGACACATAGAGAAATATTTGACACTTGTGTTACTAATATTTTCTGTGAGAAACATAATATACTTTTGATGCTTTTTTGGAGGAAAAGTGCTAAAATTAAAGAAGATATTCATGTGGTCCTCACTTTCAAAAAGAGTCAGTACGAAATGTTGGAGATTCCTCACTAAAGTCTAAGACAAAAGGAATCCTCCGACATGCACCATTTCTCAGTGTCTTCGTACGCCTCTGCAAATGTCAACAAGTTAACAAATGGCAGAACGCCATGTTTCCTCTTACATACCTCTCTATTAGAACATATTGCTTAAAGATAAATAAGTTTTTGACAACAGATTAATATCACTCTTCAACATTTTGAAATCTCTATCTCTAAATGTCCTGGAATTTATCTCCAATGGGAAAATTTGAAAGTTTTGAAGAGAAGAGAAATTGAAGAGCTATCAGGATGTGAAGTTTGCAATGGTTAATTCCAAGACCTTTAACTATAAATAGAAGACTGGAGTAGATGTTCAAACTTGGTGAATCACCTCGAATTTCTTAAAGAGCTGAAACTATGTTCAAACACTCCTAGCTTCAAGAAATTTCAATTCAAGCAATCAACAAACACTAGAATTTCTTATATGTTTGTAATAGAGATAAAATAACTTTAGTTTTAACATTGTAAAGGACTCAACATTTTATAAGTTGAATTTTGTGTTCAAAATTCATTTTTAAAGAAAACTGAGTGGCGGTTTGGGAAGGGTACCCAAATTGTGGTTTGAGAGGTAGTTAGAAAAAAAGGTACTTTTTGTAAAAGAGTCTACCAACAGTAAAGGCTTCTCCACCTAAGGAAGGAACAAAATCACTAGTAGATTAAAGCTCGAAAAGGAATTAGGGGACTAGAGGTAGGCTAGGGGCCGAACTAGGATAAATCTTAGGTGTTGAAGTTCTAACCTTACTTGTGCCTTTATCGCCTGGCTCATCCATTATTTAATCTCTATATTTTCATCATTTTGCTTGAAAAACCAGTTCATTGTGAGTAGAGTTCTCAACAGCAATTGAAGATAAACTATGCCAGCAAAGCTTAACACTTTATAAGTTTCTAGACCCATCTCAGAACGAAGCAATTAGCACGTGCATCAAAAAACTTGAAATTGGTAAATATTTTATAAAATCTAAAAAGTAACAAAGAATAGCATTCACCCCCCTCTACTGTGTAAGTAAGCCGTCTAAGGACCAATAATGAGCTATTCTAGATGGGTGCGAGCAAGAGTATTGGTAAGTGTATAATTACATTTATTATCTTGATATTTTTACTCATAGAAAAATGTGGTTTAGAGTCATTTTATACTTCATATAAAAGATTTCACGTGGTATGTAGTTGTTTTTTATGCAAGTGCAGAAATTAGGTGAATCTTTAGAGTGATGATCAAAGACGGAATTCTATGCAAAAAGAGTGAAAAAGATG
>CATIWQ010362776.1:0-12101 GCA_949673415.1 Euphorbia schlechtendalii
CATTGTGGATTATATCAAAGCTTCTCAACCAATCACAATGAAGAGATGCAATCTTTCACCAATGGACACAACCCTTCATTTGGATAGACGCAACCCTTCAAACTCTATAAATAGGGTTCCAATCCTCTTCAATTTCGTGGAGCACCACCAGAGAGGAAAATATTAGAGTGCAATTAGAGAGAGATATAGTGTGTAAAAGATAGAGAGTTTGCTACGTTCTTAAGTGTTAGCGAGAAAATGTTTAAGTGATTCGAATCCTTTTTTCGGTCACTAGATTTCTCTATATTCTCAAGCGATTGTTGTATAAGTGTACTTGTAAATCACTTATCAATAAAAGTTTTCATTCTTCAATATTCGTTTGTTCGATATTTGCAAAGAATAGCATCCTAGCGGAGGTTCTGTATGGGCCGAGACCGAATTCAAAGTAGACGCAGGAATTGCGGGAATTGATGACTCCCATTAAAGAGTGGATACTGTTTGATCAACTTTAGCTTTCACTTGCATACCTTACAACTTTGCTTTGCTTTCTACTCATACTTACTATTTTGAAGTTTATGATATGTCTATGTGTCATAATGCGTATTTCATGCTAAGTCTTTTATGTTAATCAAGTTATATGTGTTGGTGTTAATTTTAAGAGTAGTTTTGGGGTTAACAATATCGTGTATAATCACTGGATCTATGATATAATGCTGTTTAGTGAGCCAACATTTTTGGAATGGTAACTTGCTAAATATGGCTATGTGATAGAGACCCATACTAAGCATAGTATTGACATTATCCAGGTTTTTATAACAGTCTTATCTCGTTTGCACTAGGATTAGAAAAGTTATTTCATGTGTTGCTCTGTTGCAAATCATAGAACATCTGAGTGTGTTGAACCGGGTTTGTTAGATTAGTCTAGTGCATCGTAAAATCTTTGTTGAACTTGCATGTTTACTTTGCTATACTTGTTCGAAGTGAAAATCTATGAATTTAGAGTCTCTCATCTATTACATCTATATTTACTCAACTTTCCATTCTGATCTTCCCTTTCCAAAAATCTCAAAACTATTTCTATTTTCTTTTATTTTGTCTTTCCTTGTTGATCTTCAGAGGTAGTCCTTCCCTGTGGGATAGATATCTTTTAAAATTACATCGCAACTGTATACTTGCAGTTATCATCATTTTTCAATGTGATAAGGGGTATTAACAACACCTACATTTTTCATGAACAAGTTTTTAGCAATATTATTGAGGATAAGTCTTACTAAACGAGTATAGCCAAATCTAACAAACATCTTTTTGGAACCATAAAGATATTAAACTTATTAGTGGAAAAGTGGCGAACACGAATCTTACACCAACATCACCGCTAAGAAGATGGCCAAGTTTATAGAAAAGCATATATTCGCCCAATATGGCATCCCACAGCATATCGTATCGGATAATGGAGTTCAATTCCAAGGAGCCACATCAGACCTAATGAGGAAATATGGGATCGAGCACCATCGGTCATCACTATATAGGCCACAAGCTAATGGGGTAGTAGAGGCAGCCAACAAAGCAATTAAGAAAATCTTGAGCAAGATGGTCGTTACCTACAAGGGCTGGGGTGATAAATTGCCATTCGCAGTATGGGGGTATAGAATGAGTGTCAAAACTCCCACCAATCAAACCCCTTTCTCGTTAGTGTATGGGATGGAAGCAGTTTTACCGGTTGAAATGGAAGTGAAATCGCTTCGAGTAGCACTGGAGGCGAGATTAGAAGAGTCAGAATGGGCAAAAGCTAGATTTAAACGGCTGAACATGATTGATGAACAGTGGCTAAAGGCACTGGATCATTTGCAGATATACCAACAATGCATGGCTAGGGCATACAATAGTCGAGTTAGAGCCAGAAGCCAAACATTAAAGGTAGGAGACTTGGTTCTGAAACAAATGAGACCTTCAAATGTGGACCAACGGGGAAAATTTTGCCCAAACTGGGAAGTTTCTTATGTTATTAAGAAAATCTTGAGCAAAGGTGCTACCAAGATCATGGACATGGATGGAAACGATTTCATCAATCCAATCAATCAAGATAAGCTCAAGCGCTACCATGTGTAAAAACAAAAGAAATAAATTTACAAAAGCGGTACACCAAAAAAGAGAGAGAAACCAGTTCGCCAGATGGCACTTGGCCACCTGGGCAACAATTAGGACCATTCTTGTATAAAAACAAGAAATGTATGCTGAGTTGAAAACCCGCGAAGGGCGGCTCAGGCAAAAATTAGGACACTGTGAGGAATAGAGGGACCGTGAGTTAGAAAACCTGCTCTAGGCTAAGTGGCGGCAGGACTCAAATCATTGGAAAACTTGTACCCTTTTTAAAGTCTTTCAGTGAAATGTGTTATGATTGCAAAGATTTATGTTTATGTTTATATGAATAGTGTACATACAGAATATCGTAAGTAAATAAAATTTGACAAAATTTCATAATCAAAGAATAAGCTAAAAACACAAGTCAGAAAACAAATGGCGAAAATAAATAAGATCTAAGGGTGCCAGTCATTCCACCATGCGCGCTTCCTCGAAGTGTGAGGAAGGGGGTCCAAACCATCTTCATCCATCTCCCACTCACGAGACACCATAAAGTGATGATCACCATCGGGGAGAACCTTGATCTCACCAAGCCATCCGTGGTAGAATTCGTCAGTATCTGTGGTCTCCGGGGTAGTGTAATCCAATATAACAACTCGAGCACGTGCCCAAAGCCTCCGTATAGCATCAGGTGTGTCAGGATCGAAGTCGTGGAAATGGGTTGAACATAGAGACCTAGGAACCCGTTGCTGATGCCTGTACTGCCTCCATAGATGAGAAGGGGAATAGGATGTGATACCAAACAACCCCATCAGCAAAACACCATAATCATGGACATTGGTAACCACGAATGGAATCTCCAACCCAGGGCTGAGCCAACGAATCTCAGAAGCTCGGTAGGAGCCCAGAATCTTGATCCAAACAACTTCACTCAGCGAATGATGGTCCTTCCTAGTAAAGCCTTTAGGACCATAATGCAAAGGGAGATACCGAGCCTTCCCAAAACGTGGATCAGCAATCAAGCGAAGCTTCTCCAACAGCCATACCTACGTTAATCCATTTGTTTAAACAAACAATGAAAACCACGAAGGAAAGAGATAAAGAAGGAGAATTACCTCTAGTAAAGCAAAATGGTCTCCTGCTAAATCCAGATTCACTGAAGCAGCATCTAAGTGAATAAGATTCTTAGCCAAGGCTAAAGCTATAGGAGAAAGGCCTGTGGAGAGTGGGTCAATGATCGACATCAAGCGGAAAGGGGCAATCACTCCAACCCCCCAAACAAACTCCACCGGAAGAAGTAGAGTCACCATCGAAGGCTAAGCTATATGAGTGCTAGGTGTAGTCTCACACTAGCTAAGGATAGCTTCAACCCAGAATCCACCAACATCAGGGGGAGTTGATAAAAAGCTCCCACTGGACTCCAGGTTCCATAAACCCTTCATTTTATCCTCACCTCTAAACTGGAAAGAAGGAAAGGCAAAGGATAGTCTCGCGGGGGATATTGGCGTTAACTCCTTCAGAAAAGGGAGCCCCAGGATAGCATGAAACTCCTCAACCAAGGGACAAAGCTCGAAGTCAGCAAAAAGAAAAACATGAGTGGCAGGATCCCAAAACTTTAAAGCAGCACAAATGAAGGCCATAATCACAGGCCTAGAAGCAAGGTATTGAAGACCTCGCAGACCAAAGCGCACTATCCTTCGCCAATCGAGTCCTCGAATGGTGCGGAGAAAGACTGTAAGGCGCTCGTTATAGGTCGACATTAGAAAGGAAGAGAGCTAAAGAAAATCCCTCAAGACCGGTGTTGCCTACACATATTAACCGTATACATTAGCATTAACATTCATTTATACATATACAAAGAACATTCACAAACAAGCAAGCATATTCATAAAATAAACCACCACATGTGGGGACCCGGCACTGCAAAAAGCCAAAATCCCCTTTTCTTTCATAAATCAGAAGTTTTTTTTAAGATTTTACAAAGAGGAGCTATCTAAAAAGTCCAGTTAAAAAAAAGGAGGAATCTAAAACTAAAGCTAAAAGGGAACTCCTAAGAATGCGCCGCCTACGTGTTATCTCCACCCACCTGATCTCGGGGCAACATGGTGGATATCTCAAAACCCTCGGCACCTGGTCTCCCGGGAGCACCATCCGCTAAACCAGACATAGGAGGAGGCTGGGGAGCGTTAAGAAAACCGATGTCCCATTATGGAGAGAGGATTGGCCCAACATCTGAGCTATCAAGTAGGGAATCGAGGTCAAATGTAAGAGGCTGGTAAAACCCGAGGTGGATGCTTGTGCTTCTGCTAGAGCTTGCTCTGCTGCAGCAACTCCTAATACTGAGCCTACAAACTCTGGTGACTAGCTTCCAAATGCTGATATTGAGCCTCCAAACCCTGGTAGCAAACTCTCAGCTCTTGGTGACTAACCTCAAGGCCATGATAGCAAACATCTAGACCATAGTGCTGATATCCAGTGATTGGAAGCGACCATCAAGCTCCTGGTAGCGTCGCTCGAATTCCACGCTCCTCGCCCCCATATCCTACAGTCATAAAACATGTCATGAAAATCACATCCATGTACATAAAAGACATGACATTTCATACATTGCATATGACAGGACAAGAAATACAACATACACTTGTAATCCCATCTTATGAAATCATCAAGTCTCTCAATGCAAAGGAATGTCTGGCTACCCAATCCATCTCCTCACGCACGACCTGCAAAAGGAAAGGAGTGAGTAAACGAATTTCAAGACGTCCCCAAAAATCTCTTGTGATCCAAAACTCACGTGAGTAGTGTCGGAAGGATCATAGGCTAACATGTGGAAACTCAGCGGAAGAGGCACCTGCTGCGAGATCCCCATGGAACCCATCAAGTAGAAGGTAGAGTCAAGGGGAATCACGAATCTTCCTTCAACAACTCCCGAGGAAGATGTACTTGCCCCCCAGCCGCAGCATTCAAATCAGGAACTCGAACCCTCTTCCAGGCAAATTCCTACAAAGATAGATAAACAATCAGAAATAAATCAACATGGATAAAATAGTTAACAAATTTCATACCCGGAACCCCATACTAGCGCCGCTGGCACCCATACTAGAACCACCACCAACTCATTGACCACACACTCGAACAAAGGATCGTGCAACCTCAAGCTGAGTCGGTGGGTGAAGTGGGAGTAGCCTCTCCTGAATAAAGGCCTCATAGTCACCACGATGTCCAGAGAGCCTCACGCCAAGCTCCTCGAAGAGTACATCCCTCTCCTCGAGATCAGTAATCACCAAGTACACCCAAAATAGTCCGATGGGAGGCTCGGGCGGAATGCACTTTTCAGAAACTAGCTTAGTCTGCTAGAACTGAATATGCTCACCCAGGTACCACTCATGGGTCCTAGGCCCCTCAAGGATGAAGCGATTGAGGTCCACTTCTCGTTGAATTTCCTTTGCCATATGATAGCTTGGAAGACCCCGTCACGAGTTACGCTCCACCTGAAAAGAAAGAACAACAAAGTTAGAATAAATTTAAAGATAAAAAGGTGATCATATTAATGGAAATGAGTTCCTTCACCTGCTCAAGAGTCAACCCACAAAGGTGCTGATAGTAGCTAGCAGAATCCAAAACATCCCCCTCGAAAGATGAACAGATCCAGGCCATACACGGGGCATCCTTCGGAGTGTCAGCAAACTGCGGGGCGGGAAGGAACTGATAAAAGAAGGCCCACACCTACAAAAGGCATCAAACCGGATCACAATACTAGTCCACGATAGACCAATGATCTCTACGATGTCAAAAGGAGTAATGGTAACCTCCCCGATCAGAAAATGGAAGCTGTGCGAAATGTCGCACCACCTCTGAGTAAGCGTAACCAATGTCGCATATGGCAATAAGGTAGGCCATAAAGATCATGCCAAATGACCAAAATCAGTAGCCTTGATGGCCTGGACAAGCTCAGGGTGAGAAGAGGTGTTGGATCGTGGAATATCCACCTGTGGGACGAAGTGTGGGGGATTGCAAACGAAATCAAATAATACACATTTTGTAATTAAACGCAAGGACGGTGGGAAAAACACCAAGATTTTTTTCTTTTAATTTCACTTAAATGATTTAGATCCAAAACATGTTTGGGTCCCGAACTTTATTTCCAAATCCTTTTTTCAAAAAAAGTCCTCAGATAATTTTTTTTCGGATCCAAAAGACGTTTGGACTCTACGTTTTAATTATTTTCCAATCTCTTTTTCACATAAAAAATAATAATAAAAAATATTAAAATTAAAAAATTACGTAGGTGAGCGACCGGGATCCCGAGAGGCGTCGTTGGAAAAATCCGCCGAGCCCATAGAGTCTGGCGAGGGACCTAAAGGACCCTCGTTAGAAAGTTTGGCGAGGGCCCTTAAGACCCTCGCCAGATAGTTTGGCAAGGTTCAGGCCCTCGCCTTTTTCTTGCCTCCGCCGGAAAAATTTTTCCGGTAGCCTAAATTTGCTTTTTTAATTTTTCTAAGTTAAAATTCCGCGACATGGTTCAAGGATCAGTTCTATTCTAGTTCCTAAACAGGATAAAATCACATTAAAAAAAGGGTAAATAAAAATGTTTTTAGCAAATACCTCGATCCGGGAAAGTTGAGTCTGAGTCGGAAAATCAGGATCCAGTGTATCTATTGGGGAAGTAATAGTAACCCCTAGCAGAGTGTCGGACGCTGCCAAACCATATGCGGCATCACTATCAACAGAAAATACTCCAGGATCACTAGTAGGCTGAGGAATGAGGCTAGAGGTGAAGCGGAGAGCCCTGCTAGCGACCTTTGACAACATGATTGCTAGAGAGAAGAGAGAGCAAAAGTGTTTAGACAGAGAGGAAGATTATGAAATGTGAAGGAATGAAGAAGGTGTAGCCTTATTTATAAAGAAAATAAGTGGGCCCCACCTATCTATTTATTTTATTATTTTACAATAGGAGCATCCAAAAACTACGGAACGATGCACGGGATACCCCCGATATTTCTCAAACTCATTTTAACTTATTTATCCCTCAAATGTTTTAATTTTTGATTGAAGGGACAAAAATTTTTGCTCCGCATAAACTCAATCAAATAATTAAAACATTCATCATAAAACGTATTAACATTATCAGATTTTTTTTTACAGGAAATAAGTTAACATCCTATTAAGGAAATTCAAAACATGATCGAAGAAGGAAATGGTCATCTCGAAGGTTGGAGAAAGAAATAACCTCATTTATCAAACTAAGAATGAAACGGTTGCCGACTACAACAGGATTCTGAAGGAAGAAACGGATAACCATACGAAGATACATCGCCAAAAAGGAAGGCCTATGTTATCATCAATTGAGAACAAGAAATCACCAACCACATCGGTCAGGTATTCTCTTTATCCCTCCGCTCTTTTCGTGTGATAATATTGGTTATACAACCAGCAATTATCACACGAGGGGCAGTTGTGAGCATGGGATTTTTGTACCAGCTCGCGCGTTCGATGATGATAGCTTTTTCGGGATTTTATCCTTGAATCACACAAATTTTGACTATCCTGATGCATCCGAATGGGAATCCTTCTCGTCTCTAAATTCAAAGGGACATTAATTAAAAAATATAAAATACATGAAAAAAAGAAAAAATATGTAAAACATTGCGAAAAACCAGATCCAAGGGCCTGCATTGCCAAAGGTGGGCGAGGCAAAACCTTGTCAAGGCTTCGGCGAGGCTGAGCCTCACCAAAGTCCTTGGCGAGGCTCCAGCCTCGCCAAAGATTAGCAAGGCAGGAGCCTCGCCAAAGAGCTTGGCGGCCAAGCTTTGGCGAGGCTACCTTACCAAGCTTTGGCGAGGCACATAGCATCGCCAAAGTCACGATGAGGGGCCTCACCGAACTTTTCTTTTCCGGTGACCCCTTGCCGGAAAAACTTACCTTTTTTGGATTTTTGGGATTTCTCCTATAAATACTCGACTCTTTTCCTAGAATCAAGATCTTGAAAATTATCAGATAAAATATAGCTTTAGAACGACTTTAATTTCCAAGAACAAGACGAACTTTTTTTGGACTTCCAACACAATTTTTTTACCAAAACTTGAAGGACGAGGAGGATTTTCAATGGCCAATCGGATATCTTTGAAGTGGATTCATTCCGTAAGGGTAAGCCTCTAAGTTCCTACAACTGCAATTCTTGTGCTTTCAGTGTTTAATTTCTTCTTCTGATTTCATCTGTGAACCTAGGATTTTAATTACTTTTATTTTGTTTCAACTGTTGTAATTCTTCATCTATTTTTCTTTATCAAAAGAAGATGTATGTTAGAATACCCCCACGAAGGGAATAAAACAAAGTCCCGGATAACAG
This sequence comes from Euphorbia schlechtendalii, assembly GCA_949673415.1. Lineage (NCBI taxonomy): Eukaryota > Viridiplantae > Streptophyta > Magnoliopsida > Malpighiales > Euphorbiaceae > Euphorbia > Euphorbia schlechtendalii. The sequence continues at coordinate 8,411 of CATIWQ010362776.1, forward strand.
GCCTCACCAATTTTCCATGCGAGCAATTTCATTAATTAAAATGAGCAACCAATGTGCTAATAAAACGGATAGCTTTATTTAAATAACAAACACAATATCATGATTGATTTTTCTAGGCCACGCGGGCCTTGCTAAATTCAAAATCGAACATACATGCTATCCCCTGTGCTAACCTTTGTGGATGCAGGTAGATTAGGATTAGATGTATGTTTAGGATTTTAATTTTCCTTCGGGTATCACAATTTCAATTTTTGGGAAATGTAATTAATAGGTTAGAGGGTGGTTGCATCCCCCGATTTTTTTGGAAGCCTTGTAATTTTTATTTTGCACGTTTATTTTCCGCACTTATTTACTACTCTGTGGATGGTTTATTATTCCACTTTGTGAATGGTTTATTTTACAATACGTGAATCGTGCATTTAAAATAAAAAACGACCTAAGCGCGAACATACATAATTAAGAGAATATGGTTTTCTGTAGATGTAATATAATGTGATCCAATGAGAAATAAGCAACTTATCTGGGACCAAAATCTCTGTGTCATGATGGGCCGTCCCCTGGACGTTAAGCCTCACAGGACTCTAATTCCTGGAAAGAGCTAATCCAGGTGGTGACTCCACACTAAGAGATGGCGGATTCGGGTTCGAACCGATCTAAAACGTTTTCACCTTTTTTCTCTTTCAACCTCTTTTCCCGGGTCCCCGGACCCGGTGCACCTTTTTTTTAAACACCCCGGTGGACCACTCCTCTCATCTTCCACGCGCTCTCGGCCCACCTCTCCGTGTTGCCGCTCATAATGCCCAACGTCCTTTGTTGTTTCTACATCTTTGAGGATTTTTACGATCTATGAACACCTTTATTTTGGCCTGCTCCTTTCCAAGCTCATGGATCTGTGTCTCTTAAGCTCCCATTCTAGAACTCAATTGACTCAGCTACTAAGAAGCAGCATCCACACTACCCTTTATCTTTCCTGCTACAGCATAAGCCATAGTAGTAGATGTGGGGATAGAAGTGATTGCTTCCCCAAGCTGGGCTGCAGAATCTGTTAACTCGGTCAGGCTTAGCGCCATCTTATCCATAGGCTTTTGGCACTCTCTTTTTCTAATTGATTTTGAACAACCAAAAAGCTACCTTGGATCCTCTCAAACTCCTTGAAGTAGAGAGATTCGTTGGGCACACTTGTGTGCTGTTCGAATTCAGGTAAATTTGCCTTAGGCTTGGAGGATAAGTCCGTTAATTCTTGAGCGAGTAGCAATTTGCCTACTACTCCATCTAACTCAACATTTATCTTGATCAGGGAATTTCTTCCTAGCTAACTCTCTGATTTCTGCCAAGAAAGATGTATCAACCAAATCCTTGCAGATTGGCTCTTTGCTTGGTTCAGTTACTTCACGGGCTGTAAAATTTGCCTCAACATTCTAACCACTAGTGTTTCTTTGCTAAGTGTAGTTCTCAGCATTAGGAACTTCCCTAATCAGAGCGGTTAAGGGGGTAGAGTTTTGGTTTAAAGAAGAGGGTGGTTCAGAAGTATCGACAGTTGGAGAAATAGGGGGAATGGTTTTCTTGAGTGGAATAAATAGTACAAGGGATGTATAAGAAATGGATTGAGTTTTGGTTTGTACAGGAGAAGATGGAATAGGAGAGTTATTTACTAGTGAAGAATTAGGAGAAAAAGAATCATGGCTTTTGTAGAAGAAGAAATATGAATGAGAGAATTTTGGTTAATGATAGGGGATGAAGGAATGTGTATGGGAGAATCACTACGCCATAGATCACCTATAGCAACAACCAAAAACCAATGCATAAATACCTTAAAATGTTGCAACAGATACTAGGGAAACCTTTTTTTGAAAATTATGGGGTTGCTTTTTTTACCGTGGCTATAGGTACCTACTGCAACAATTTATTAATCTGTTGCAACGTACATATAATTCAATGCTTAAAGCACCTGTTGTAATGTATCCTCTACCTGGGAAATGCTATTTGGTCGTTGCAACAAAACCCTCACCGTTACTGTTAACCATCAGGCGTTACCGTTAACGGCCGTTAAGTTCGATTTTGCAACCCTATTTGTAATTGCAACATAACCTGAAAAGTGTTGCAACCACTTTTTTATATTACACATTTATATTACACATTGCTTACCTAGCAACCACTTTTATGTTATGGCAATGACTTATAATTTACATTTAATGTGTGTGTGTGTGTGTATAGCACCATATATATTTATACATTTGAAATACTAATTAACTGCATACAATATCAATAACAAAATATTCAATATTAAGAAGCAAGTTAAGGTAACATCTTGAATTCTAGATACACAAAAGTTATACCAAATTACACAAACAAGTTCTTAAGTGCATAGTACCAAAATACACAAAACACATAAAGAAGTTCAAAATACAAACTAAACAGCCCATAATCTACTCCCTTGCAGATTCAATGTCATCATTGTCACTTGAAATGTCATCAAAATCACCCAAATCATCCAAATTGATGTTAAATATAGGAGTATGCTTGGCAAATTTTTTCACCAATAAAGAAAACATTTGATTAACCTTTTGTTCCACCTTTTGGTTCACAGCCTCCTCCATTTCAAGTTTGAGTTGTTCTTTCATGGTGGATGTCAATTCTTTAAAGCTGGTAGACTCTGAGTTATTGGATCCTATTGCTTTTATCTTCACCTTTTTGGATAATCCACGCCTTCTAAGAAGCCATGATGGTCCATGTGATTTATCCCTAGAAATAAGTTGATTAACACTCTCACTGTGAGCACCGAACGAGCACAAATCTTGAATAGCTTTCTGTAAAGTCGCTAATACACAGTTGTGAGTATATTGATTGATTTGTTAATATATAAGGTTAGGGATTAATACTGACAGTTTTAAAATTAACGACTTCAGTTTGTGATTTGTAATCCCGACCATCTATTCGTTTGCGTGTTGAAATGAACAAATCAGCTTTTGACGAAGCAACCTTATCTTCATTTTGAAGTTGCTATCAATAAAGAAACAAAAAATGGAAACATGAGCACAAGTATAAAATTTGCGGATATCCTGCTAGTATGTAGCACAAATTCACAATATTTGCATGTATTAACAATTATGATAAAATATATCCAAAATATATGTTGCATACCAATTTCTTAGTGATCTGAGCAAAACTTATAAGGCTTGTAGTGTGTGTTTCCTTGAGCTTCTTGTGATTTTTAGCATTTTGCTATGCTATTGCCTACAAATATGTTCAAAGTATAAACTTCAGAATTGCCACTTGTATAAAGAAAGGAAATGCAATTTCATATTACCTTCACTTTTAGATCGTTCCAATATGCTAAGAGCTCTTTGAATTCTTCAATTGGAATATCTGTTGGCCTGTTTGCTAACCTTTCCTCATCAATTTCATAGGGAGTGAAATATTTACCCTTCACACGGCTCTTACATAGCTTCTATGCATCATGGATTGTATCCATTACCCAACGTTTTGCTTTTTCAGGAACATCATATTTATCCTATAATATAAACAATTAAAGAATTAAAAACTGTAACTGAAAATTTGAAGCAAAATTCAAAATTATAGGACTTACCTTCACATAATCCCATAGGTTTTGCTTGCCCGGAACCTTGCTCCAGTTGACAAAATTAAGAGCCACATACTCCCTTGCTAATGTTCCCAAAAACTTACTAAATCT